>JAJJMA010121933.1:0-10281 GCA_023529015.1 Papaver nudicaule
AGGGGCGGGGCGAAGCCCCGCCACACCATAACAGGAACAATCACCCTTCCCGGTGCGTAGCACGGGTTGCAGACTAGTTGTGTTAATAGCTCTCCCATTTGTTGCACTGATAGATGAATAACGGAATGTCCAGGACTAGCTACGAATGTAAAGCCTCAATTCCATACAGAATACTGAAAAGAGTTAAAGTGGACAAAAGAGTCATTGAGAAATTTCACTAAAAGTTGTCCAGCTAGTGAGAGACTGGAAACTTCACTAAAATTTGTTTGTCATTGTAAGGGGACTTGGGGTTGTGCGGTAGACAGTTAAGGAATCTTTACATCAACAAAGTTTTTAATGAGAGCACATCAGATATGTGATGCATTGTCAATTTGATAAACATAGACTCGAAGAAGTAAAAGCCACAAAAAGCAAACAACATAGCCAAACTTACCGAGTTCAGTTTGAATGAGTATATTAGTGAAATTCATTTCAATAATTAAGCAAAGGATTTTGAGAGAAACATGTTTATTATAATAAACATGTAAACTGTGAGAAACATCTAAAAACACGATCAACGATCCGCCTTTCCTGGATATCTGGGGAAGGGAATCACGTCTCGAATATTGTCAAGGCCAGTAGCAAAAAGTACCATGCGCTCAAAACCTAAACCAAATCCTGAGTGCTTCGCAGTCCCAAAGCGTCGCAGGTCGAGGTACCAGTCGTATTCATCAAGTGGCAATCCTGCTTCCAAAATCCTTTCCTTGATGACATCGTAACGTTCTTCCCTTTGGCTTCCACCTATTAGCTCTCCAACCTTGGGTACTAAAACATCCATGGCTGCCACAGTCTTCTCGTCGTCATTGAGTCTCATGTAAAATGCTTTAATGCCTTTTGGATAGTTGTATACAATAACAGGTTTCTTGAATATTACCTCTGTCAAGTATCTTTCATGCTCAGAGGCTAAATCAATTCCCCATTCCACTGCATTCTGGAACTTCTTCTCGAGAAGTGCTATAGCATCGGTGTAGGTAATTCTCTCAAAGGGGGTTGACGAAACAAGTCTCAAACGATCTATTGCAGTCTCGTCGACATTCTTAACCATGAATTCCATATCATCAAGGCAGTTGTCAAGTAACCACCGGCAAAGAAACTTAACATATGCCTCTGCACAGTTCATATCATCCACCAAATCAGCACATGCTAGCTCAGGTTCCACCATCCAAAACTCTGCCAGGTGCCTTGATGTGTGAGACTGTTCAGCTCGAAAAGTTGGTCCAAAAGTGTACACACTACTAAGGGCACAAGCATAGCTCTCAAGCTGGAGCTGCCCTGACACCGTTAAAAATGCTTGTTTCTCAAAGAAGTCGCTCCCATAATCAATCTTCCCATCTTTTTGTGGTATCCCAGGCTTCTCTTTCAGCTCCTTCTCCAATTTATCGGCCTCGCTAAATAATGTAGTGACTTGAAACATCTCACCGGCACCCTCACAATCAATAGTTGTGATAATAGGCGTTTGAACGTATAGAAATCCATGCTTCTGAAAGAATGTATGGGTCGCATATGACAATGCGTTCCTGATTCGAATAACTGCAGATATGGTGTTAGTCCTTGGCCTGAGATGAACGTTCTTCTTTCTCAAAACTTCAAGACTGATCTTAGCCTTAGGCAACGGATACGGATGCTCCTTAGAATCCTCAATACCCCCGATCTCCAGAACTTTCTCCACCTTCAGTTCAACTTTCTGTGCTGTCCCTTCCGGTGGTTGCTTGAGCACCCCTTCAGCATGAACATACGTACCAGTAGGTGTGATCTGACTTAACTGAGCAACAGATGAATCGACAATGACTTGCAGGTTTCCGGGGCATGATCCATCGTTTAATGCAAGAAACGCAAAAGAGCCTTTCCCTTGTTCTCTTCCTGTTTTAACCCAACCAGCTGCTTTGATTCTCTCACCAGCTAAACCAACACCACCATCCGGACGGCTGATTATGTTCTTGATCGGGACTCTTTTTGAGAATTCACACCATATGGCTGCTGCTGCTGCTGCTGCTGCTGATGATGATGATGAAGAGGGGGTTTCTGCTAGGGTTGTTGCCGCCATCTCTGTGGTGGGAACTTCAGGTTCTGACATATTTGTCTTTCTAGGGTCTGGAGAGATGAGAAAACGGAATAAATTCTTGTGTCGTGCCTATTAATACGAACAGGTCCTCGAAAATCTGCAGTCTCAAGACCGGTCGTCTAAGTTCTTAAAAACCAAGGGTATGTTGTAAGGCCGTAAAAATTATAGAAAAGCCCATTTACTTATAAGCCGAAAGCCCATTCACTGGAATGTGTTAGCGTCAAAGTACCGTTTTTTAAGATTTTAATGTAACGAAAATCTCATTAAAGATTTACAAAAATAAAATTCATAAATAGGAGGGATTAACCAAATAAATGTCTGGATCTTATCTATCAAATATGGTCTAAATAAAGGAAGCAAAAATATTTTTTATCTTCTTCAACGATCAAAAATTTCTGAAAATGGAGAGGAACAACCGGATTCAGTTGTTTAGGATTTTCTGTTAATCAGTTGTAGGTCAAGTAAACAAACTTATAAACCCATAAATCCCAGACTGTATTATAATCCTCAAAAACAGAAAAAACCGGTTTGATAAATTCCATTTTTCCGAAATCTACGAAATCGGAAATTCTGTTACATTTGATTTTTCTTTTCAGTTACTTAACTTCAAAATTCATCATTTTATATTCCTCGATAGGCGATTTTCCTATCCACCATTTTCACCACCGTAATAATCAATCCTTCGATTCCCCTTCCCAGTGAGTTACAGTATCAATATACAGAGACCGTTTTCCTTGTCAATCTTTGTAAACCCATTTTCAGAACAGAGAGAAGATACCCCTTCTCTCTTTCTGAAAAGGGTTTTAAAGGGTCATCATCAATTTTCATTTTCATACAAAAACAAAATAAATTTCGGAGAATTTTCTTGGACTACAGCTTCCATTTGCAGGTACCTGTCTCTATCTCTGTCTCTCATTCAATAAGAATCGTTCATTCTCAGCTTTCAGAAACCCTGATTTGGATTTTGATAGTGAAATTTGGTTTTTTTAGCGGTGGAAATGAACCTTGTGTACTGTACCCAATTTTGTTTCCCTTACCAGGTACATTATAAAACGTGAAAACAATAGATAGTGGGTGTACAGAGAAAAAATATCCTAGATGAAAAAGGCATAAAATTTTTGTCCTCATCAGATTTGAACCGTACGTGTTGAATCTGAGATCTTTATGATGTTTACGTGTTGAATTTGAACAACTTTAATTTAGTAGCTGTGAATTTTTGGATTCATGCGTTTCGATGTCACTTTAGGGAGAAAAATATCATTAGTTGGTAATTTTGGAGCTTCTTTTAGATCTCACTACCTTTATAAAAGATCAAAATACACACATCTCCATTCATTAGTTTTGTTGGATTTTCAAGAAAGTCTGTGAATTGATTACTGTTTTTGTGTCCTCAAGCCTTTTGCCTTCGTTTGTTCATTGTAAGTTTCGATTTTCTATAGTGATTTTAGATTACTTTGAGCTTTATTGATGTGTGCATGTATCGTTTAAGAAGTAATGCTAGTGATGGATAGACTTTTGTAACCCATTTCCTGTTGCTCTTGAATTTTAAGATCCTGTTGTATATTATTAGTACTTCAGGGAATTGAATTTTGTTTTGTTTATTTGGTAGTAAAGAAGCTTATAAATTCATGGAAGAGTCTAGGAGGGACTGTAAGAAGTCTTCTCCTCCAAATGCACCTCCGTTGCCTGAACCTCGGAGGAAAATTTCTAGTCGGAAGGGTTTGGTGTTGGATGGAGAACCATTGAAAGGATGCAGCTATGTGGCAACAACCACGAAAGATCTATGGGAACGTATGTTTAATGAAGGTTACAGAGCAGACGTTACTATCCATACTGATAATGGTGGTGTCATTTATGCGCACGCTAGTATTCTTGTGAGTCTTCCTTCTATCGTAAAACTGATCTATGATGTGATAAGAATCTGAATATATCTTGCAAAGATCATGAAACCGCTATGTAAACTTTTGATATAGTGCGGTGGATTCGTACGTATAAGTTCTCATTAGTGTTTCAATATGTGGTGACAGGGAATTGCTTCTCCAGTAATGAAGTATATGCTAAAGCAATCCAAAAGCCGTGGTCGTCGGAAATCAATATCTGTCAGGGGTGTTCCTCATCAAGCAGTTCGTGCTTTTATCCGCTTTTTGTACTCTTCCTGGTAATTACTCAATTCTCATGGCAGTACTTCTAGGTTACTGGGTTCATACTGCATGTTTAAACACCAAATTGATTCAGTGCTATCTTTATGTTGTTTTTGTTTGTAGCTACGAGCAAGAGGAGATGAATGAATTTATATTGCCTTTATTGGTGTTGTCACATGTTTTTGTAATTCCACCACTGAAGCGGGAATGTGAACGACAGCTTGAGAACGGCTTACTCACCACAGATAATGTGGTTGACATATTTCAACTTTCACTCCTCTGTGATGCACCCCGCCTCTCTATTTTCTGTCACCGAATGATCGTCAAGAGTTTCATAACTATCTCCTCCACCGATGGATGGAAAGTTATGAAGCAAAGCCATCCTATGCTAGAAAAGGAACTTCTAGAGTCTGTGATCGACGCTGATACAGTATGAGTCTACTTAGTAACTTCACATCTCCTTTAGTGCATTTATGCTTGGACTGGGACTTTCGTGTACCTTTTCGTGATTGCTGTAACATTCTTAATTTTTGATTTTTCAGAGGAAACAAGAAAGATTAAAGAAATTGGATCAGAGGAAGATATATTTACAACTGTACGAAGCTATGGAGGCTCTAGTTCATATATGTAGAGATGGTTGTCGGACGATAGGTCCCCATGACAAAGTTCTCAAAGGGGATCAGCCACCTTGTGATTTCAGTGCTTGTAAGGGGCTTGAGTCACTTGTGAGGCATTTCGCAGGTTGCAAGCTTAGAGTTCCAGGAGGCTGCGGGCATTGCAAAAGAATGTGGCAGCTCTTAGAACTACACTCTCGTCTTTGTGGTGAACCAAACGAGTGCAAGGTTCCTTTATGCAGGTAAAGAAGTTTCCGTCAAAACCTGTTTTTTTTTTTTTTTTTTTTTTTTTTTTTTACCTCTTTGTTGTTTTGACTCAAATTAGTGACCACCAGCCAAACTGTTGCACACTTCCTATTTTTGGATTTGTCTATAAGCAGTCCCAAGAATAAGTCATCTAACAAACCAAGAGAACTATATTTGCAGGACTTTTAAGGAGAGATTGCAACAACAGAGTAAGAAAGATGAGGTCAGGTGGAAGTTATTGGTGCAAAATATTTTGAGAGCAAAGAAACTATCTGGACCTTCATTTTTCCGATCAGCAATTGACATTTGTGCCTGACGCGAGGTGCGCGTGTAACCAGGTTTTAGATTTTACACGACTGTCATGTCTTGGGCTTGTACAATTCCTGGCAGAAGCCGGGTGGTGTTTCTTGTATATCCCAAAATATATATGAAGCAGAATATCACTTCTGAACTCTTTGAACTTTCTTATGGAATCGCCATAAAATCTACAGAACACGCCAAATAGGAAACTCGAGTAAAATTCTTACGTTACTGGGAGCAATATCATACAAATCCGAAATTTTTCGGAGTGTGACTCCCTGGACAGGAAATGTTGCACGTCAAAGACAGAAAAGTTCGGCGATTCTCACTGCTTGGAACTATCAAACTCTGCTTGATCTCATTCAACTAGTACATTTTATCATATATAACAGAAAACGTATAAAATGCTAGCAGGAGCTATAAAATATAAGGAATCTACTTAGTATCTGGAAGAGATTGAATATACGAGTAAGGGTTAAAAATCTAAAACTATGTCAAAACTGTGGGGGCAAAAAACCAATACTTCATCTACAATGTGTATCTGCTTGCACATTGGTACCCATTTGGAGCTCGAAATCTTCAATGGCATTTCTACTCTGAGAACTACAAATGCCTCTACAGTATTCATCAGTATGTATTTGCTTTCAGTGGAAGCTGCCAGCCTGTGGACTGTTCAATCCTGTGGGCAGTTGACGATTTCACATGATGATAGTTCCTGAACCCACAATTATGATTTTTCTCTCTTCTGTTTCTTGTGGCCTTCTATTGCCGTGGCCTGCTTAGTAAGAGTTATATTCCCCCCCCTGCCTGTATAGTATGTATAGACTGAAATGATGGATCTTGCTTCAGATGAGACTCGAATGCTTTGTTTCCCAGCTTTACGGAGACATTGTATCCCAGTCTGGGCTTCCCTGTTCTCTTATATTGAATCTATTTAGAACAGGTAAAGAAGTGTTTGCAGGGACCCGGAATGACCTAGCAGCTCCCACCATTGTTTTGTTTTGCAGCTCGCCCACTTCTTTGCATACATGATCCAACACGGAGAGAAAATCTCTAACAATCATGAACACTCTAAACGGATGTGGTTCTTCTTTTGCAGTATCTCCATGAAAATATTCTGTGACCTCCTTTACATGGGATAAAGTTTTTTTCTCGTGGGCCTTAACTCGAAGGATTTCCTCGGTAGATTCACTAAGAAACAATTTCATTTCCCCGAAAAATTTCCCCCCTGTTTTTGAGTTCTCATTTTGCAATGCCAACCTAACTTTCTCAAGTCCCTTCTCAAGCTTCAAGAGGTAGCAGCTTAAGACATCAGAGTCCATTCCAGCTGCTTTCTTAACATTTCCAAGTTCTTTACTTAGTGCAGCAACAACCTGCAAACCTTGTTTCTTCGCGTCATCTTCTTTCACTCTTGGCTTTGTTTCACTAGGAGGATTCTCCAGAGCACGTTTAGAATTGGTGCCTTCGTATCTAATAATCTCTTGTACAACAAAATGAAGCAACGTAGTCTTTCCATCGGTTCCTTTTATATCTACCAGTTTTAGGAGTGTATCAAGCTTAAAAGCTCTTGCATCACCTCTATTTGTGCCAACATTCATTCTGTTCCCTGTTTGGAGAACAGCTTCTAGCAGTTTTAGGAATAGCCGACTATTTCTCAATTCTCCGCATGCTGCCTGGAAATATGAAATGAATTTATAGCATTGCTTTCGGTATGAAGTGTATCTAAATTGTGGTGTTGTAACAAAAGAATCATTGATTTGAAAATAAAGCAAGCAAATAATTTAAGAAAATTTTAGCCATCAGTATTTTTTTTACCTCTAAGGTTTCAAAAGATTTTCTCAGGTAGTTTATTTCTGCTTCAAAATTGGCTCTGTATAGCATGGCATCAACTCTTCTGAAGGCGAACGGTATATCCAAGACGGCCTTCAGGAATCTCTCGGCAGAACCTAGTTTTGATAAATCACCACTGTAGTTTATCAGCTTTAGTTCTTCCTCTTTGGTTGGGGCCATCTTTACCAAAGTTTCTAAAAGCTCAGCACCCAAACCTTCAGGATTACCTGGACCAGTAAATATGTCAGAAAATATTTCTAAAATGCAATGCGTTCAAGTTAATAAAAACTAGCAACATAATCTAGTGTGCTAGATAGGTGTCCGTGGCAATACAATGTGTTGTGACATGGTAAAAGCTACTGGACTGGAAGGATTTTAGCTGCATTCTTAATCTAGATGCCACACCTTAACACTGGATTGAAAAACGAGTCAGTGTAAGACTATTGCTAGTAATAAAGCAAAGAAGATAACGATACTCAAGTCCCTATTTGAAAATCATTATAAGTTTAGCTTCAAGCAGCAGTCCACGAGACAACTATGTCAGAAAGCAAAATCCAGTCGAGTTCCTTGTTTTTACATATCTCTGAAAGTTCAAGATGACCAGCCACAGTAAAACAGTCTCTACGCTGAGAACTTTAAGAATAATCGTCCCTTAAAGAGTGACCATGGCGGTAAGCTCAACAGCACCTAAACTCCAAAACATAGTCCTCTTTTGTCTTTGATACTGACAGGCTTACAGCAAGTGCATAGAGCAAGTGTGATCGTTGAGTTGGTAAAAATGATGTTGTTCCATAAGGAGATGTTAAGAGTATTATTACTTCCACTTGGATATAGATGAACACAAACATGGAAGCCATGAGCATTCATGGTAAGAAGCCGAGTTTCCAAACAGATACTCTTATGACTCTGCCCCTTTAGTCGACACAAAGTTGATTCAATAGAATCATTTAGAGTACTTCACTTCTAGGTTTCTAATAAAACACGATACTGGAATGCAAACAAATGAATAAATCAGTACACTTACCATCTAGAAGTGCTTCGGAAACTTCATCTTGTGTTACATTCAACGCCCTTAAAAGTATAGCTATGTTTTGTGACTTCTTTGGGTCCAACACCTGGTTTTCTTTTGGAACAGGAGGAAAGCTTGACCTTCGGTTTGATTCCACTGGAGCTTGATTTTGTCCAAAAAGGGTCTCTATCATATCCTCATTCACTCTATACATCAAGCAAACGATATGTTACGACATGACAATCATTCAATAGCTGAGGTAACTGAACAATTGACACACAACAGTTGAAAGAACTTTATTTCTACTTACTGAAATGACCCGGAATTTAACTGATCCCACACCATCACTCGATCTGAAGTCGCTCGTACTTTATCCCAATGCAAAGGCCTCAGCTTTGGCTTAGCATCTCCATCTTCTACCTCATTATGCTCCTCTCCAACAGGTGATGGGATTTCAGCTCGAATTGCCGGCTTAGGTGTATGCGCCACAAACTGCGGCCTAGGCACCGTTGTATCTTTTTCTTCTAAGGATCTTGCAGTTCCTAGTGGTGGCGGAGGCGGTGGTGGCCGTGGTGGGAGCGGAACTGAGCTGCTACTTCTCAAATTATGTAGACTTGTATCATTTACAGCCTTAGGAATCATCAAATTAGGTGGTGGTCCTGGTGGAGATTGATACTTTGTATTCCTTCTCGGAACTTGATTTCTTGGAGGTTCTAGTAGTGGTGGCGGTGGAGGTGGAGGTGGTGGTTGAGTAACATCAGGAGAAGACGTAATGGAAAGACGAGATTTCGGAGACGATCTCTTGGAATGAGGAGTAGTACTAATAACACTAGACTTGAAATTACCAAAGAACATCTGGCGATGGACCGGAGGATCCTCACCAGCAGCAGAATTCTGAGGACTATAAAATGTGTCTTCTGATGACATTGCAGAAGGAGATGTTCTATATGGAGCTTCATATGATATATTGGGATCGCCACCGAGTGGGTTTCTAGTCAATGGTGGTAATGGTTGTAACTCAGGACTTGGATGATGATGATTCAATTCTGATCTACGAAGTGATTGCAATTTATGGTATGGTGAACCATTATTATTAGTATCAGATGAGTTAGAATTACTTACTCTTCGATTCGAAGCGGGTTCCATTGTACCTAAATAAAGGAATTCAGAAGTGGGTGGCATTGATTCTTGTTGTTGCTGTTGTTGTGAGTTTCTATTTCCTCCAACAAGTTTCTGAGATGATGATTCAGTGGAATGTTTATGGCGGTGTTTGTATAAAAAGAATGCTAAAGCTGATAACATACCTAATGTTACAATACCAACTGAGATTGCTACTGCTACTTTTTTAGTTGGATTTGAAGCTGAAGTTGCAATTGGTACTTGTGGAGATACATTTAATGGTGATGGGGTAGAAGTAGTTGGTGTAGCAGGGGTTTGATCTGCTGGGGTTTGTGTACCATTTGGGTGTTCAGGAAAAAATGGTTGCTTTGATGGGTCTGGGATTTGGGTTGAGGAAGGTGGTGGTTGTTCTGTTGGTGTTGCAGCTGGGAATAATGGTTGATGTAGAATCCTTCTGTGAATTTCAAGACCCAGAATTTCAATCTCTGTGTAACTTTCTGAAAGATCTAAAAAACATACAAGTAATAAAAACAAGAACATTTTTTCTGCCTTCATTTTTTGGGTGTGCTGCCTTGGATTGATTTTCAGTACTAAGGCTATAATACTGTATATTACTGGGTTTGTTTGTAAATCTGGGTTCTTGTTTTACTGACTGACAGAAAAGAAGGTTCTGTAGGTTAAGTATTTTTTGTCTGCAAATTTTTAATGGGAGGGAGAAAGAAAGAAGGGCTCTCTCTGCGTGGCAGTAAAGAATCTATTGCTACTACTAACTTTCGTTCTCTTGTTACTTTTTTTTTTTTTTTTTTGATTAAATCTGTAAACTTTATGTCAGGTTTTTATTATTAATTTTGTATGGAATTTAGGGATGATGGTAATGTAGTGGAATTTTAAAGTTATCAGGAAAAGGAAGAAAATGGTCAT
>JAJJMA010121973.1:0-14165 GCA_023529015.1 Papaver nudicaule
AAGTGTATGTTTTGTTATGAGCAATTTCTAGCAAGGAAATAGTTAGAAAATGATAGAGATGAAAGATTTGATCTACACCTGTAAATGGAGTATATTTTATGAAGAATTTGTTAATGATTATTAACAACCCACCATTATTTGATAGATATTTCAAGGGTTTTATTTTGATCGACACTTTTGAATGTATAAGTTTTCATATGGTGTTCTTTTTATATGTTGAATGTTTGAAGTTTTAATGTATATTCTTTGAGGTGGTGGTGGTTTCAGAGAGATTGGTGGAGTATAAGATTTGGTGGTGGTTCAAGACGGATCATTCTAGATGATTTGAGATGAATCTAGTTATAATTTAATTTACTGATATACCCTCAGTAAAATAGTAATAAGTATATTCTATCAATTGTAATTTACTATTATACCCTCAAAGATTTATGTAAGGTGGATTTTTGTGTTATTGGAACAGGGGTAAAATAGTCACAAAAATTTACAGCTTCACTAAGGGGTGTTCCCTTTATATAATAGAAAAGATAACAAGGTTAAATGGATAATCAACTAAAAAATATTAAGGTGGAGCCACAAAGTTTGTTTTTCAGCTTTTAAAATCTAGTCTTGAGTAGACTTTAAAAACGCTTTCACAATTTGTTTTTGAAAAAACGGCAAATCTAACCTATATTCACCTGAAACATAGGTTTTTGAGCAACTCTTTTTAAAACATAGTTCTCTGTCCGCTCCCGATTCTAGTTAACCCATCCGATTTGAGTTAAAGTTTTCTACCTAACTTACCCTCAACCAGGCGATGAGTTTATATTCACAGAACAGAACCTACTTCTTCTCTATTAATGAATTACCCAGGCGAAGAAAAAAAAAAGAAGAGAAAACCGACTTCAAAAATTCGTCGATTTTATTCTCAATCTGAGAGATTAGATTAGGTTTACAGGCTTTGGGAGATACTGGATGGGTGGTTGATGGTGGATTGTATTGAGTGCTTCGATTCAGATCCTGGGTGTTTTTTAACATGTCAAGATTCAAATTATTCAATATCTATCTTCAATCGATAAGTCAATTCTTATCTTGGTCTCAGAAGCAAATAGAGACGGTATTTCTTAGCTATTGGAGATTTGATGTAGCGATTGTGGAATCGATTATTCCCTATTCTCTTATCTACAACCTTGATTCAGTTCCTTCGATGGAGTTAGGCTATGGGATTGTTGCTGCTGTGTGGGTCTCAGCTTATTCAGTGTTTTGTTAACCCCTTCCTTATTGATTGGGTTCAACCTCAAGTGACATTCCTGCTGCGCTTATAACTAAGAACAAATTTCTAAATAGAGTTACATGCGTTTTGATTTTATCCTGGTTCTGAATGTTGATATTTCAACAACAACTTAGCTAGGTCGAGCAGACTGGGAGGATGGTCATGACTATATTATTACCACTAATGTTAGCTAAACACCGATTTCAGTCTTAGGTTTATGTTTTTATTAGTTACCAACTAGTAACAAAGTTCATGGAAAGATATTGCAGGATTGGGAATAATATTTCGTGATGTACTGGAAAAAATGGGAATAATCTTTCGTGGTTTTGCAGGTCATTTCGATGGAGCAAAGTGCAAGGCACCAGTAGCAAATGACGCAAGGAGGAAGAGGCACTGCTGGTGTAAAACACTTTTCGTTGCTTGCCAGACCGAGGATGTTGAGAAGATTGCTTTGAAGATTTCTGAATTGCCCAAGGTATCAGAGCGCAAGAGTATTGTTGTCATCAGTCAAGGTGCAGACCCTGTTGTTGTTGCAACCAATGGAAAGGTGACAACATACCCTGTTATCCCACTACCAAAGGAGAAACTTATTGACACTAGCGGAGCAGGTAATGTGCTCTTTAGCACTCTATTCCTAATGCATGTTATGAGTAATATTCCTGTTTTCCCTAAATAACATCCTACATATTGAGATTCGAATCACATTAAGTTTTCTCTTGTACTTTCTTTTCACTTCGGCTTCCTATGTTCAAAGTCCCTATGACAATTGAAATGTTAAATGAGCCATTTTGAATGGATGATAGAAGAATCAGTGCATTATTATGTACCACCCATGTATCATGGTACATTATTTTCTTTTTGTTTGCCTCCAATGCTAATGTTTGAAACATTGTTACTATTTTTGTTGTTGCAGGAGATGCATTTGTTGGTGGATTTTTGTCCCAGTTGGTATTAGAGAAGCCAATCGAGGAGTGTGTTAGAGATGGATGTTACGCGGCAAATGTTATCATCCAAAGGTCTGGCCGCACATACCCTGAGAAGCCTTGCAATGGGCAAGGAATAAAGGTGCTACCAGGTTGCATTTGGAAGGTGACAGTAGGAATGCGATCAACCAACGTACCAGGCAGATCACGAAGACTAAAGCCACACAAATACATTGTATTTATCCAACCTTCACCTTAAGTGTATAAACTTAATCTTACCATTCAGGCTCTGCCAAATAAATAATTTTCTCTTAAACTAAATCCTACGATTCTTGCTTTGACAGTACATTAATCCTACCATTATATTTTGGCAGTACAAATTTAATCCTACCATTTTCTTGATTGGCAGTAAAAATTTAATCCTACCATTCTTGATTTGGCAAGGTATATTTGACTTAGCAATCCTACGCATTTAATATTGAACACCGTCTTATTAACGATTGTAAGTTTGAGGGTTTAATTGTTGTCACAATTGAGGCATATGGATTTGGATTGGTTGTTTATTCTTATTGTTTAGGTGACTGCGCAAACTCAAGTTAAGGCCGGTTCCAATGGAACCTCTCAAATCATCCCTTTTGCAATCCTAGGTGGACTAACAAAGCTGAAATGGGGCAGTGGGTATCGATGGAAATTCCATCGACAGATGGAAAAAGCATCGTCGATGGAATTTTCATCGATGTCGATACTATTTCCATCGTCGATTCTTTTTCCATCGACCAGATGTCGCTCCAATCCAACGGTTCAATTCGAAACGCCTATTTAATGCACCCCAAAACGTTTTGTTCTTCACATTCTTCATCACATTTGTCACATCAAACACAATTTTACTCCTCTGCAATCAACAATTTCTGAATCTAATTTTTTTCTAACTCAATGGAGTATGAACATGATTCTTCGGACTCTTCTGATGAAGAGATGCAAAGAAGAATGAATGATTTTGATTCTTATCAAAAAAGAATTCTTCAAATGCTGCAGGAAATTGATTCCGACTCTGATGAAGAAAGAGCGCAGTTCGACACTTTGTTGAAGGTCTATACTGGCACAATACCCTCAGAACCTGAGCCAAAAGCGGTGCAGTGTAGGCGATACACTTACCGTGATCGGGAATTCTACCATGAGAAACTGATGCATAATTATTTCAATGAAGACTGTGTGTATTCCGACCAAGATTTCCAGCGTCGCTTCTGCATGCCCCGACACTTGACGAAATTTATTATTTCGGAGCTTGTAAGAGTTGAACCTCGATTTGATTATCAGTTTGATTGTAGTAATGTTAGAGGTCACAGTCCGGAGCAGAAGGTTACGGCGGCTTTGAGGATTCTTGGTTACGGTTGTCCGGCAGATTCCCTTGATGAGTACATCCGAATGGGCAAAACAACTGCCTACAACTATCTCTCGTTGTTTTGCGAAATTATGATTGATCATTTCGGTCCAGAGTATTTGCGCAAGCCCACGCAGAAAGATATTCAAGAGATATTGAAAGTGAATACGGAGAGGGGTTTCCCTGGAATGCTCGGTAGTCTCGACTGCATGCACTGGGTGTGGTAAGGGTGTCCAACAATGTGGGCTGGACAATAAAAGGGTCATTACGCTAAGCCAACTGTCATTTTAGAAGCTGCGGCTACTGAAGATTGTTGGATATGGCATGCTTTTTTTGGTCTTCCTGGTTCGCAAAATGACATTAATGTGTTGCACAAATCGCCTCTTTTCGAAGACCTTAAGAAAGGCCGAGCCCCCCCTGTTAATTTCAATATCAATGGACATCAATACAATAATGGGTATTATCTTGCTGATGGAATATATCCTAAGTGGTCAACACTGGTTCAAGCGTTTAGGGGAGTGCCTACGGGAAATACTGGTAAGGCAATGAGGCATTTCAACAGAATGCAGATGGCCTTCAGGAAGGATGTTGAGCGGGCCTTTGGAATTCTGAAGAAGAAATTTGCTATCGTTTGTGGTCCTTTCCGTGGTTTGAGTACCCGTGAAATGCATAAGACTATGCTCACTTGCATAATTCTGCATAACATGGTAATCCAAGAAACTCGTCGTAATGCTACCTGGACCAACTATCCAGACGAGGACTTGAGGGAGGATGTTGTGCCACAACGGGGAATAGGTGCAAGGGACTATGCGCGGATGACGAATCACATTCGTAACCCAAATTTGTACGAAAGATTAAGGAGTGATCTTTGTGCACATCTTTGGGCAGAAGAAGGACGAAGAGCTGCAGGACATGGTGGAGATGAAGAAGTTGAAGATGAAGAAGTTCGTGCTCCTCGTTGGGAAACAACAGCTGCCTTTGAAGATGGATTGAATGAAGATGATGATGAGGAGGAGGATGATGATGAGGATTAATAATTGTTTTTTTCTGTAATTTTTGCTTTGTTTTTTTTTTCTGTCATTTTTGTTTCGTTAGTATTAATGAAGATTAACTTTTATATAACTAGAGATTTTCATTAAAATTAAAGACAGTAATTACATTAAAGAGGGTGTGCCATGCCCTCTACAAAATATAGACCCAATATAGAGTCGTGCCGTTCCGATATAATTAGTAAAAAGGGTTTGCCAAGCCCTTTTGCAACATAAAAAAAAAAAAAAAAAAAACTCCCGATATAATTAGTAAAAAGGGTGTGCCAAGCCCTTTTGCAAAAGACCATCCGATGATGGTAACGCAATTGCCATTGTTGTTGAAAATCGGCAAACTGCTGATACTACTGATGATGATGAGATGCTGATACTACTGATGATGATGATGATGATACACATTGCCGCCATTGATGATGATGATGCTGATACTACTGATGATGATACACACATGCTGCCACTGATGATGATGATGCTGATACCCTTACCGATGCGACCCCCCACTCCCTATGGATGATAATGATGATGGAGATGCTACTCGTCTGCCCAAGGACTGACCTCCTCCGCTTCAACGTCAGATGCATTATCGGCATTGACGGATGGGATAGGAGCTGCTCCTTGAACGTCAGACTCAAGAGCGGCAAGCCGTTCTCTCTCCATCTGCCGTTTGATCCGCTCGAAGTCCATCTTCCAGATGTACAGTTGTTCATCATTCATGTTAGAGGTATTGGCATTCATGATTTTATGCTTATCATGGTTATGCACATACTTCTCCTGTGAGAGGCGCCTTTTTTTAAGTTCACCGTTCAGAACCCTGCGTTCAGCCGATCGTTCCTTGGAAGTTTCCTTGAGGTGAGCAGTGTAGGCATCCATGTTGAAGCCTTTCCCCTCAACAGCAGCATCAGCCTTTGCTTGTCGTAGCTTCTTAGCCTGGTTCCTACCACACAACAGCTGGAACTTCAAGGCATTTGCAGACGCCTTCTCAACCGTGATCCCTCCACCACTGCCACCACTGCCTCCACTGCCACCACTGCCTCCTGCACCTTGTGACCCCATCTGTGAGGGAAATTGGGACGAAAAGGGCGAGGATGGAGACTCCTGTGAGTGAGGCGAACCTTGATTGTATGGTGAAGCTTTAGGAACCGACTTCATCTGGAGAAGCATCTTTGGGTCGTACTTAGGCAACACTTTCAAGATGTGGTAACACTCCTCGTAGGCAAATGGTTTCCCGTGCTCTCTCTTCCAGGCCTCGCGACACCTCCGTTCGACGTCCGTGTCACCCTCCCCACTTTGTCTTCGACGTTCAGCCTGCACAATGGCGGCAACAAAGAGTTGCACCTGTGCGTTGATGGTGACGAAGTGGTTGCACAAAGAAACTTCCGTACGGCAAGTGACATTCATTGTCTCCTGCTCGAATTGGTCATAGATGCTCCCCCAGAGTGTTGCCCTATCTTGATGAACACCGGTAATCGGATTTTCAGTAAAGCGGACATAGTTAGAACATATGATCATGTCCTCAGATACGGTAAAAGATTGCCCGCGACTTCCTCTCCCAGCATTTCTTTCTCCCATTTCTTGACTATCCTCATCGTACACTTCAAGATCATATTGAGTAGATTGAGTAGCAGCTTGTTTTCCCTTGTTTTTTGCTTTGCCGCGTGCCATATAGAAGTCGTGCACAACGGAGGGTGTGTCCAATGCAAACAAATAGATAGCGGAGTGCGCAATTGTGGTAGATATTAGAAAACTACTACAAATGTTGCAAAGGTGTGTGTTGATAAGCTTACAAATGAGGGTATATATAGGCTTTATCAAATCTGAGCCGTACATCTATATCGATGGAAATTCCATCGTCGATAGAAATTCTATCGACCTCGACAGAAATTCTATCGACCTCGACACTTTTTGTATCTGTCGATGGAATTTCCATCTGACGTTGCAAAGTTGCAAATTTGCAACTTTGCAACGTCTAAACACCTGTTTGCTAGGTCCATAGCCAGCGAAAACACCCTTAATTTGGGTTTTTGGTGTCCCATAGGAAGGGGCCTAACAATAAAAACCACCTATTTTTCCTCCCCAATCTTCATTTATTAGTAATTTTTGATATAACCGTTTGGTAAAAAAAATACAATTGGTGAATGATAGGAAAAATCATGTGAATATATGAGTTTGCACCCAACCAGGTCTTCGATACACATCTCTGTTACACGATCTCTCAGGTCCCTTAAGAGGTGTTCTTTTTTTTCCATGACCTAGAACTAATATCAACCTAATAAATTGTCAGTTGCAGCAAGGATAAGTTACAACACAATAGTTGGCATGCATATAACTCTTTATACTTTGAGTTTCTAAATTATAATCAAAGAAATTTAGACTACTGCTTGTAGAGTCTATTTGGATGCAAATTTCATGTCACATCCACTGAATCTGTTTAAAAATAGCACACATATAAATAAGCCAACACAAGGTTATGACTCTAAATTTAAGCTTCACACATACCTAGTTGTGCAATGTAGTATTAAATTTTTCATACTTTCACTGTAGTGAAGAACTAAATTAGTCATACTATTTTATGCAATGTAGAACTAAAATTGTCATACTTTTACAGCAATGTAGAACTAAAGTAGTCATACCAATCAAGCATGTGCCTGACAAAAGAAAAGTCTGACTAGTAGTAGTTTCTGTATGTCGCCAAACAACCATGCAACTTACGAAACTTCAAGCATGCGAATTGTGGAATTTACACTGCCTGAACTCATACATAAATTAACCACTACTACATTAAGTATCTGGTACTCGAGCTTAAACTGGAAAACACCATAAATGGAGTCCACTGAATTGATCATCTTGGAACAGCAAGACAATGCAACCTGCATCCGTGTGTGCCCTAAGTCCCTTGAACAATTCTAGACAAGGGCACGGAGGGTAGTTTCCAACTTTGGTTCCAAAAGTTGGACCTTTTGCTCCACAGAAGGCTTTCTTAAGGGTAGCCCTTCTCAAGCCCTAGGTTTCTCACATAACAAATCTAAGAGTAGCTCAACTAGTTTCTCCAGTTCCACGACAAATTCCTTCATTGAAGTCCTGTATCAATTAAAACCGTACACAAATTCCTTCAATTCCTTCATTGAAGTCCTGTTAAAAGCTTGACTTTCAAATAAGACTTTTAGAGACAAAAAGTGACATACCAACGAATTATATAATATCAGATCTGAAGTTTTATGACCTCAATGAAATTTGCATAGTTATTTACAGTCAAGTACCAAAATTTCAACATTGTGACAAACATCCATATACAATCATCTAATTACTGGTATTTAGAAAAAGAAAATTCAGTACTACAAGGAAGATTATGGCTCTTTGGTTACTCACTTAGACAATTCATCAAGCATTATTAAATTTATTATGATTAATGAAAGTGAAACAAATTTGAGATGAGTGAGACAATCTATCAAACACTTAACCTACAGAAATGCATTAAAATAAAATATCTTACTTGGACTGAGCAGGCTAGCATGGGATTCTTTGATCTTACAACTTGGGTTCACAGAGACAAGTTTTCAATTGAGAATACACGAACTCAAATTTTCTTTTAACACCAGCTTTAGAAAAATAAGAAGATGTATGAAGAACGATTAAGAAAAACATGGATTTTCTACCTGAAAATAAGATTTGGGCCTAATTCTTACTGAATGGGTCGGGTTTTCGTGGTGGTGATGGTGGTGGTGGTGGTGGAGAAGTAAGAAGAAGATGGAGAGGTATTTAATGGCGGTGGTGATAATAAAAAAGAGAAAGTGAAGATAATAAGAAAACTCGGAATTCGGAAAGATAGTAAGATTTTTTTTGTACTCCCACCTAAGGCTTAGTCTTAGTAGTAATACTTCTCTCTCCTAGCAAATGGTGTCTAGTTTGGCTACTACTTTCACCAAAAGCGTAGTGTATTCTAGTAGTAATACTTCTCTCTTCTAGCAAATGGTAGTAGCTCAAGTAGTAGCTAGATTGATGCGCTGAACGGTTCAGCGCTGAAAAAGCGAGAAAACGCTGAATGGTTCAGCGCTCAGCGCTGAATGGTTCAGCGTTTTCCTTCAGCGCTGAACGGTTCAGCGTCCAATAACTTTTTCGAGTTTGACATTTTTTTTCATACACCCAGTTGACACCTTCAGCAATATATTGTGTTTCTAACTCTGTTTTCTCACACTCACGTTACACCACCAATTTACAAACACCGGTTATGCAAAAATGAACAAATTTCATACCAACAAATTCAGAAAACAAATACAAATTGCACCATATGTAAATTAAAAGATAAATTTTCGTTAATAACTTAAAGGATTACATTAAAATTTAAATCCGCTCATTCGAGTAATGTGTTTGCTACACTTTTTAGGAGAAAATTACGAATGAGTATTCCCCAAAGGAATTACATTGACATCTAACATACTTCAAAGGTTTTGAGAAAATCCTTTAGCTCATGGTAATGTGCTTCGTACTCGAATTCCTTTCCTTTACCTTGTTTCCATACCTTCAAAGTCCTGGCATAAACTTCATCTTCCGTAACATCTTTCCCAAGTCTAGCTCGGACAAATCTCCCCAAGTGCATAAAATCATGAACGTTTTGGCGTATGATCCACCATCGGTCTGACAGGCCTCTTACATCTCGCACATATTGGTTTTTAAACTTGAAGTCATCTTCGATATAATTAAACAGGGAGCTCAATTGACCGTACCACGACTTTTTTGTAATCCATAATAGAAGATCACGTCTTTACAAAGACGTAGATCTTCTTCCAACGTAAATGGAGCGAAGCTTGGTTTCTTTCGTGTTGATGGAGGAGGAGATAATGGTTTTTGAGATGGAGAACACGTATAGTAGTACTCATGAACTAACTTATCAGTCATGTTTCGATAATGTCTACGAGGAGGAGATGCTGGAGGAGATGTTGAGATGGATTCATTTGGTTTCTGTAGTAAAGATAGTATCTCTTGTGTTGTTCGAGTTGGCCTTTTGGTATTTGAAGATGAACTAGACATCATTTGGTATTTTTCTCTTGATTGATTGTGATAAAGGAAGAAGGTTTGAGAAGAAGAGGTATCTAGAAAGATGATTGTTTGAGAAGAAGAGTTCATTCTTTATATAGATTGATCCCCAACGGCTAGTTAACGGCTAGTTTTTTTGAATTTTGTTGATTCGAAAAACTAGCCGTTATGAGGTGTAGATGGAGTGTAAGAATAAGCTTACCATTTTGTATTTTTTTTAAAACTCAAAATAATCGTTGGAACCATGAAATAAAAATATAGCATAAACTGTAATGTAAAACAACAATCCATAAAAAAAAAAAAAAGTCTACAACCATGTTACTACATAAAAACAAATACTCCTTGAACACTAGAAGTGATATTGAGTTTCTGGAACCGCGTTGGGAATACCTTGCTCCATAACCAGATCGTCAAATTCATTGTCAGGTTGGTCTAGTCCTTGTGGTGCATTGAGTGATGTAGATGCTCCGAAAGTTGGACAGTAAACTCCTTGAGTTGTATCTGATGAAGGCCATTGCCCCGCTTGAAAATATGTACTAGGACCCAATGAGAGATCTTCTGCATAGTTTTGTTGTTGTGAATGAATAGAACGTTGTGAAGCAGAAGATCTTCCTGAATCCGAGCATGAAGTTGTAACTCTCTTAGACGTCTCATTCCATAACACTTCACGAGCTCCGGTAAGCGCTGACCATTGTCGTGACATATAATCATAGCACTGCTCCTATAAAATGCAAAAATAGATTAATTTTAGTTGAACATTCAAGCCAATATAAAGTGAAAATGCAAACAAATGTTGATTTACTTACCAAAGTCATACCAAATTCACCCCAATTATACGGACAAGGATGCATTTGAACCTCCACTAGTTGTTCAACACCGGTTTCGGTGGCCACTGGTAAAGTGAAGTCTACCTCTGGCAACTGCGGCATATGTTGTTGTGTGTCATATGTGTAGCTCTGTGACATCAGGTTATCCGGCGCATGAGTGGGAAGCACACTAGGAGAAAGTCTTGAGCTACCAACTGCTAAGTGATCGACGTTCTGTGCATGGTATGGCTCAGTGACATAACCTCCAACACTATGCGTTCTCCACCAACGGGTATATACATCCGGTTCGACTGCATAATAGCGATCGGGGCTTACAAATACAATCTCCCTGTCTTGAACTTGTTGTAGTTGTGGAGGATTTGCTGGGATTACAGTCACACCATAAATCTGCCTCTGGAATCTCTCAGCCAAGTACACACTCATTCTGGTGTTTGGGTTTTGCAGATCGTAAAACAATACTCCCATCCCGGATAACTGTAGTGCTGCATCATAAGCATCTCCTTGAGCATAACTACTGTTTATCCATGGCTGCCAGGTACATGAACCCAATCGCAAGTCAATCTGATCTCTTGCGATGGAGCACGAATGTTTGTGGACATCCTTTTGGCCTCCTTTTTTATCCCTCTTCCTTGACTTAATTCTTTCCCTGGTGAAGAGAAGCATCTTTGGGAATACATCTTCATGTCGTCCAGCAGGTAGTGGCACCTCTGGCTCTTTGAGTAAGGGTTGCAGGTTATGGAAATAGTAGTAGTACCAGTATTCAAGAACCACAACCATGCCACATAGATCCTTACTCTCGCATGAAGACCACTCGTCAAGATATTTATAGGTATTTCCCAAAGAAGCTATACCCCAATCATAATCCCCAACTTCATTTAAATTTTGGAACAATTTAATCCAACGTTTATCTACTTTTCCAGTAGAATTTGCAAGAAGAGAATGACCCAAACACCAAAGAAAGAACATTCGTGTCAAATGCTCTGCAACATGAGTATTATCCCGGCCACTTCTACTTAGAATGTAGGCTCTCAAGGAACCACATGATAGCTAGTTAACGTTGTCATCCCATGCACCAAACGTAGGCACAGTACCAAAATACATACCTAGATCCTTATACTTTGTTCCAACCTCCAACGACGGCATAACTACTTGACGTTTTGAGGGGACACCAGTAGTTATGCACAGTACCAAAATACATACCTAGATCCTTATACTTCCACTAAGCCTCTATCTGAATTGGTGAAATTAAACTTAAAAATGCTAGAAAACCCGCAACTGTCACAGTATCGTTGTGCAACATGATTGTTTGCTACTACAATTTCATATAACGTGCTTATCTCTTTGACAGTACCTCTAAAGTTGACTGGCCGACTTTCACATAATGGCTCTTGACATCTATGTCGCACACCAGGCAAGTTTTTCCCAGACACTACCTCTAACAAAGCACACTCTTCTTCCATACTACAATAAAAAGATAATGAATTTCCATCACAATTTAAATCAAATCAACATACTCAATTTCAATCATACTCTCAATTTCAAATAGTTTCATCATACTATCAATGTGATAATCTTATCAATTCCAATCATACAATCATATTCATCATACTAACTCAATTTCATCATACAACTAAATTTCATAACCCTAATTTCAACATGAAAAATCAAATTGTCACCATTTTTTTTTCATCTAACAGTCTAACTATCTAGAAAACATCAGTACACATATATGGTAATCATCAAATCAATCATGAAATCATCACAATCAAATATCAAGAACAATAAAAACATAAATGTTAAAAATCAAACCTTGGCCACAATTGTTGACGGAATTGAGTGAAATTTGGGGCAAAAGATAGAGAATCGAATTTGCAACAAACCCACTGAAGGAATTTGGTTTAAACTAACTACAATGGGAGAAATTGGACATGCATTTTTCGGGTTAGGGTGGAGAAGAAGAGAAGAAGAAGAGAAAATGGGGGAGAAAGGGCTCCTGTCGATTCTTTGTAGCAGAATTATTCAGCGCTGAACCGTTCAGCGCTTTGACCTGGTGTTGACGGTCAAGCGCTGAATGGTTCAGCGACTTGACGTCCAATCTCTCCAAGCGATAAGACCACCCCTACCCTGCTATCTGACGTGGTTGTCCAATCTAGTATACTAGATTGGACACCATAATACTAAGCCTAACCACGATTAGACTAGTTGAGGGTAAGTTAGGTAGAAAACTTAAACTCAGATCGGCTGGGTTAGATAGAATCGGAAGCGGACGTAGAACTATATTTTCCAACTCATTAGCTAGATAACCACTTAATCTGGGAATAGGGATTATATCTGCCGTTTTCTCTTATTTTTACCAAACACAAGTTTTAGTAAAAGTTTGTTACAAAGTATTTTTTATAGGAAAAAAAAATCTCAAACATGATTTGGTCGTTCGCTGACAGACCACAAGGAATGATTCGTGTCAAAATGTTGAGTAATTAAAACTAGGGGTAAAGTCTAAATAAAATTTGGTTGTAGGGGTAAGTCAAAAATGTTGAAAAAGGGTATTTTAGCACATAATGGAGATTTTGCACGTGTGCATCTCACACAGAAAATTTAACACCAAAATTGGATGGAAAACACTTAGTTGGAGTAAAGTAATATTATTGGATGAAGAAGAGACCACTGTGAGTTGTTTTTTCCAACTAGGGGCAAAGCCAAAATGCCCCTTTAATTAATTTGAAGGGCGTTGATAACATGTATACAGGTATACATGTTAGGGAGTAATAAATAATTATAAATTTGCATCAATTTTATAAACTTGTCTCACAAATACAATAGTAACCTTCGTAAAAATCTACTGTAATAAATAGTTTTCACATTCCATTACTACCCTTCAGATTTAAAGACTAAAAAATTAATCGGTGGGACTTGGGTCTTCTAGAAAGCCTTTTTTTTTTTTAAAGAGTAGAAAGCCGGTTGAGTTTTCCTCCTTGCGCTATTGCAGAAAATATATTTTCAGTTGATCATCAACACCAAATTGATTTGCTTCAAAAAAATCAACACCAGATTAGAGAATAGTCTAAAGAAAAGTTATGTCAAATTTATCATATGAAATAGGTAGGAACACTACCAGTAAAATTTTTGTTTGATTATATTCTTCCAACTTGAGCAGGGTGCGACAAACATCATTACATTAAACGAAAAAAAATTCACAAATCCTATTAAAACTTAATTTGAGACTTATTGATTTTGAAAGAACTTAAATGGGTTAAAAGAACAATGTCTATTGATAGAAATATATAGCCTAGACTGATACCGGGTCAAGATTTTGATTGAAAATTAAATTTAATGAAGAACAAGCCCTAGTTTTAATGAAAAATATTCACAAAAATATTTCTCTTTAAAACTTCTATTCTGAATGATTAAGAACAAAATCAACTAAGTAGGAAGAAGAATTCTTTTAAACTATTGATTGATGATCCGTTATTCTGTTAATTTCATTTCGTCTATGAATAATATATTTGATAAATCCAATAAACAATTTATTTGGAGAATCATATAAGAGGAATCTGATTTCTGTATACTTTGCAAAGGCGGAAGAAACAAGAAAAAAGGTGATGGGAGGTGAAATGTATGAAAGGGAGAGATAATAAGTGGGGTTAATATCTATACTTACAAAACATGAGAGTTTTGTGAGTCACGGGACGGTCCAGATACAATTTAGTT
>JAJJMA010121973.1:19165-40564 GCA_023529015.1 Papaver nudicaule
AAGAAAATAAGGTGTTTCTTACTTTGACACTGTATGGAGACGCAAAAATTAAAATAGCTATTTCTAAATCTATTACAAGTAGAAATCCTTAATTTATGCACGCAAAATTTTCAATTATGGATAATCAAATTAACGACAGAATCAGAGCAATGAGCATTTTGTTTTCTGATTTTGGGTTGTTTTAACAGCAGTATTTTGGTCCCAAAGTACAACACCCTCGATGCAAAAGACTAACCGCAAAAACACACATGATTATGTAAGATTTTTATAAAAAATGTACATGCCAAACACAATCCCAAAACATTTGAATGACAGGATTAGGTTATTAGAAGGGAAAAAAAATGCATCAAACGACCATAAGAGATAGACTCTCCTGCAAGCTTACTTGGAAGTAGAAGTTGAATAATTAATTGATATACCATAAGAAGTGGCCTAATGGTGCCACTGTGAAATAGCCTGTGCCGTTACGGCACGGGTCACTCCCTAGTTATTGATAAGGGAAGGATAAGGAATTTCAGTAAGTATATGTTGACCAGATTTGTTTTATCAATATCTTCATAATTTCAAAAAAAAAATCGTCAAAACCAATACACAAAATAGCTAATGATTACTTTTTAACATTTATATGGGTATACATGTTGTTAGAGTTAGTGTAACAGAAGTGCTCTGTTACAAGTATCTTTTTCTGTTTCGGTTTTCCGTTATTTTGTTTTCCAGCTGATTGTATTTAAATAGCAGTCTTGTAATTGTGGTTGGTAAGAAAGAAAAAGAGGAAAGAGAAACAATTGAAATGAAATAAAATAACAAATATTGCAGAATCAATTTCTTTCATGGTATCAGTGGGAGCTTCTCCCTAATTTGAAGCTCCATCTTTAGGTTTTCAAATTTTTCAATTCTTCTTCTTCTTCTTCCAGTAATGGATTCTTCATCTAATTCTTCTCTATCTAATTGTCCTCAACACATACCACTAAATTTCAAAGCTCCTAATAAACTTAATTCTACCAATTATCAGATATGGAAATCTCAGATCGAACCTCTTTTTCGTAGTTACAATCTCTTCAAATTTGTAGATGGTTCATATCCGGCACCGCCGAAACTTATTAAAAATCATGCTCTATCAACAACTATTCAAAGTACAAATGATAATTCTGAAATTGATCCAACTGAAGTTCCATCATTAATTCAAAATCCTCTGTTCATTCACTGGTTAAATCAAGATCAAACAATTCTCTCTTGGCTGCTTGGTGCCTTAACTGATGAATGTCATGTTCAAGTTTTGGGTAGTAAATCTTCTAATGAGGTATGTAAAGGTCTAGAAAAGGATTACAGTGCTACCACTCACTCTAGATTGATGTAATTGAAGACTGATTTACAGAATTTACGCAAAGGATCTGAATCGATGCAAGCTTACTTCAACAAAGCTAGGTCAATCTCACATCAACTTGCTCAAATAAATAGAGTTGTATCTGATGAGGATTTGGTGTTTCAAATTCTGTATGGTCTTCCTGCTGAGTATAATTCTTTCAAAACGAGTGTCAGTACTCAAGTTCTCAAGAACCTGGATGAAATCAATAGCACTGATCTTCTTGGCCTACTGTTATCTGAAGAATCGCATATGAATACAGAGACGCATTCAGATTTGAATTCTGCTTCAGCTAATGTTTCTCACCATCAACAAGGTAATTCTATATCAACCTCCTGCTGATTCATTCCGTGGTTATTTACCTCCTCAACATGATTGGAATAATTTTCAAAGAGGAAATAGTTATGGTAGAGGTAATTTTATAGGTGGTAGAAACAATTTGTGTGGTGGTAATTCATATAATTTCAGAGGTGGACGTTTTGATCGTGGTGGTCGTTCTTCTTCTAATTTTTATCCACCATCTCAACCAGTGCGTTATCCGTATTATATTCGGTGCCAAATCTGTACTAAACCTGGTCATTCTGCTCAAGAGTGTCGATATAGATATGAACGTCCTAATGTACCTTTTCAAGCACACCTAGCAGCCGCTGAAGAATTTTATGACGAATATTACAATTATGAAAGTTGTTGGTCACCTGAACCTGAAGCCTATGCTCTTTACAACACTGATGTTGGTTCATCTTCGACAAATAGCTGGATTCATGACTCTGGTGCTACACATCAAATCACTTCCAATTTATCCAATCTTAATCCGCACTTCTACTTTTACTATTCCACGTGCTTCATTTACATTATCCAATGTTTTGCATGTTCCTGCTATTACCAAAAATCTAGTATCTATCATTCAGTTCACTAGGGACAACAACTATTATTTTGAATTTCATCCATATCACTTTGTCATCAAAGATATTACTACTCATAAAAAATTACTCAGGGGTGAAGTTAGGAATGGTCTTTATGAACTTCAATTTGACACTAGTATTACTAAACAAGCCTTCACAACAACTAGTACAACAAAATGGCATTGTAGACTAGGCCATACAGCTTATAAAACACTGAAACATGTTTTTGCTGGTGTTGATAGTTCTATTCTTTCACATCTGCAACCATTTATTTGTTATGACCGTGCTGTTTCATGGTCTCATGCCTTACCATACTTTCCACGTCACACTGATATCTATGCTCCAATTGATATAATTCATTCTGTTGTGTGGGTCTCTCCTATTTGTTCTGTAAATGGTTTCAAGTACTATGTATCATTTATAGATTCTTTCAGTAGATTCATATGGATATATCCATTAGCCTATAAATCAGAAGTGTTTGAAACCTTTCTTAAATTTCAGAAAATGATAGAGAATCTATTTTTTAGACAGATTAAATACTTACAATCTGACCGGAGAGGAGAATATAGAAATGTATCCACTTATATCTCAAAATGTGGCATTGTACATGGAGTATCTTGTCCTCATCTGTATGAACAGAATGGTAGAGCAGAGAAGAAACACAGGCATAATGTTGACACTGGTTTGGCATTGTTGAATCATGCATATCTTCCCATGACTTACTGGTCTTATGCATTTGCAACTGCCAACTACATCATTAACAGATTACCTACATCTGTTATGCAGCAAAAATCTCCATTAGAAACCTTATTTCATTTAGCACCAGATTACAATTTTCTTACACTAGTTGAAATGGGGTATTTAACTACCCTAAACAACTACGGAGGTTCATAGTGTCAACGGATATTACTGCCTTAGAGGAGGGTAGCAGGCTAAAAAAAAAAAAATTAAAAAAATAAATATATCAGCTATCCCTAGTGTGTGTAGCAGAATTAGCTTTGTTATCAGGTACAATTTCGTTTATTGAAGATTTTAAACATGTACGGCAGTTAGGGTTTTTCAATTTGATTTGATTTTTGTTTTTGTTTTTTTCTTGTTCCATTTGTTTGTTCTTAGGGTTTTAACAACTTAATTTGTTTGTTGTTTTTTGTTGAAGAACTTCATCAGGTAAAATGGGGTTTTGTTCTCTTAGGGTTTGAATGTAGAATACAGTAGTCTACTTTGTATTACAGTATCTTGGATTTACTGTGTCTGATAATTGTCTTATTTGTTGATTATGTTTTGGTTGAGATTATCTTCTTACAGCCTTAGCGAGACGCATAAGATGGTGTCAATGCACTCGATTTTGATATAGTTCTGGTTGTAGGTGACTGATAATGAGTCTTTAGTTTACAGTTTTGTGCTTCCATGCGGTTGTACTAACTAAATATGAATGGCCTTCCAAAGTTTTTCCATCTCTGTTTTTTTCCATGTCTGCTAGTGAGATTAAAGTCATTATGTTGAGCTGTTATTTTGGCTATAGCTATTCAGTACCAATTACTCATTGTGTATGTGTATCATGTAACATGAAGTGAAGTAGGAGTAAGTAATGACCATGGATAATTGTATGCACTGAATTATTAGTTTTTGAATTTTAGTGATTGATGTTTTGGGCATGTAGCTCTTTAAGATTTTGAATTATATGTTGCTAAGCCTACAATTGATTTTAGTTTTTAAGTTCTGTGTTTTGGTTGAATGCTTTAAAGTAGTATGTTAGGTTAACGGTCGGTCACAGTCATTCTTAGATGTTGAAAACTATATATAGTCAGATATTCTTAGTTGTCTGTTTGCCACCAAATTGATAAAACATGTAACAATGAATCATAGAGGCAATGTCCTTGTATTGAACTTGACCAGAAAATTTTATGTTTATGCTTAATTATGTTTATGTGAATTCTGTCATGTTCAGTAGCAATGGTAATTTTCATTTAGACATATTAAGCTTTTCTATGTGCATCAGTGTACTGGTTCTTATACAAGGTTATGTTGGTTAATGCATTCAATAGATTTGAAAGTCCCAGGTGAATGGATTAGATGTTTAGAAGAATGAAAATGTTAATGTTGGTGCTTTTACTGCTAATTTATGGACTAGATTGTATAATGGTGTTAGGTAACTATGACGAGAAGTCCTACAAACAGTAGCAGCCGGTTGAGGTCGGGAAGTAGGAGGTCTAGAAGAACCCGGTCAACAAGTACCTAGTCAGCTGGTACTGGTTCTCCTTCATTAGGCGACCGGCCATCTCCCCTTCTTCGTTCGTATCCATCTACTCAAGGTGGAAACATAACTTCATCAGACGGTGAGCATTCACCAAGTCATGTTAATGAACCAGCTGATGAACCAATTGGTGAACTAAGTGAAGGTAATGAGAATGGAGTTGAGGGAGATGATGAGGAGATGTTGAATGAGGAAGATGATGAAGACGAGGAAGGTAATATGCACTCTATGCTTCTGTGTTTGCAATGTTTCAGTTTATGTTTGCAAAATGTATACTTAGACTTGTTCTTTTTATTTGTAAATCACTGTCTTCCAATCCAATTCAATGCATTGGACAACCTGTCAAAAAGGGTTCTAAACAATATTCTACCAAGGTGGGAAAAATAGTCAGAAGTGAGATCTCACCAGCTTTTGATGATTGGAGGAATGTACCCCAGGAACAAAAGGAATTAGTTTGGAAGAGCATTAAGAATGTGTATAAAGTACCTGAATTCATCAAGGACAAGTTTTTAAAGATGTGTAATAGCTCTTGGAAGAACAGAAAGTGTGATTTAAGAAAAGCTTGTGACAAATATGTTACTGTTGCTGAGAGAAAGAGAAATAATCCAGGAGATGTGAAGAAAGAACATTGGGAAGCTTTTGTCTATATGCACAACACAAAAAAAGATAAGAAACTAAGGGTGATAGGGAAGAGATCGAGGAAACAACTTAAGGCTTTACATAACACTAGAAGGGATGGGATGGCACGGCGTCGGGATGTGATGGAAGACCAGAGTCCAACTGGTAGTGTATCAAGGTCTGTAGTGTACTTGGCTACACATGTGTACCAAGAAATTCCTGAAGATCAGTTGAACTTACTTGACCCTAATGATTATGAATTTACTTGCAGAAAATATGTGGTAAGTTGATATTTTCATTGGTGTATGATTGACTATAACATGTTTTTTTACTAGATTTGTACTTAACATGTATTCTCTGATGTACATTGCAGGGCATGGTGAGAGAACTATATGAAACTGAGCAGTATAGGGAGGAGACACATTTGGATAAAGATGTAGTTGCAAAGGTTGTTGGTCCATATGTTTTATTGAGTTATATTGACTGATTTTGTGTACTCTTTGATAGGTGTTTGGGCCAGATGGTAAGGGATATGTTCGAGGCTTGGGAGGAGGGATATCAAAGACTGAACTCTTTGCATCCGCAGTTTCTAGGGAGCAGTTACGTAAAGAAAAGCTGAATACTAGAAAATTAGATGTCCACGTCCGTAATCTTGAAGAAACTGTTGGGCAACTAAAGTCTGGCTTGAGTTGCAATCCTACCACAACCAATGCTCAGTCTCAGGTAACACATACTAAGACTATATACACTTTTATGTAACACAAAAAACCACTGACTGCGAGACATGGTTTCCATAATTTCCACTGCTCAATTCTGTTTATATTAAATACATGTTTGTCTGAGTATATGTTTCAAACTCTCTACAGTTATCTTTATCAGGTCTCTTTTTAAATCTCTTCTAGTTTGTAAACTAATCAATGTCCAGTGATGTAAGTAAATGTGATTGTGAATATGTAATGTTTTTGTCTTCAGGAAATGAATGTTGGTGATGGTTCTCAACTTGTGGCTGTGGTTTTGAGGAATATGAGAATGAAGCCCATTGCATTTGGTCATTTAAACAGGAGTGAGACATCACCAAATCCTGACTTTAATTTGGTCATCATCGACAAAATTGTATTCCCTTCAGAGACGCTATGTGATGACGAGCGCACTTTCGAAGATGTTTACATTGGTAAGAGTGTTATGTGGTCGCGACACTCAGTTTGCAAATGGCCAATCACTCCTGGTGTCTAGTTGAACTGAAACTTTTTGTGGATCTTGGAACTGAAACTTTTTATGGATTTTGTGGATGAAGTTTTTGGGGTATATGGCTAGGATACCTGTAAATTCTGGGATATATATTTACTGATGGTATATGTAACTTTACCTTTTTTTTGCGGGGAATTTAGATATGTGGGTGTAGGGGTTGTTTGGTAACGATTAAAATAAATGATTATGGAGGTATAATCGATTATGCCAGCCAATAATTGATTATGTAGTTGTTTGGTAAAATTTATAAAAACTAATTATTTTAAACATAATTGAAAATATCCTTAAATTTCATAAGGGCTATTTTGAGTTTCCTCCCCTCTAAAGATTGGTATTTTGCGTTACCTCCCCAAAAAGATCGAAATTGGTGATACCTCCCCTCCGTCAGTTTTCTGCCTATGTGGCTGTTATGTGCCACGTAATTTTGTACGCGTGTCACACTATATTAGGATTTGTCTAAAGTACCCTCCCAAGATTTGTCTAATCCAACGGTTTGTAATCATGTCAGAAAAACCAACACGTGCCCCGATGAAATCTAACGGCCAACATGAAAAACCTAGAAGATAAGAAGATGTTCGACCTTCTTCCCATTCTATTTCGCAGATTCTTCGTTTTTTTTTTCTCTGCCAAAAAAATGGCGATTGAGGGAAGAGTGATTAATTTGTTATACAATGAGGCGGGTATGCTAATTAAGGTTACACAATGAAAGCATCTTATGTTTTGTTCTTTAAGCTAGAATAGAGAAGAAGAGGTTACTGAATCAGGGTTGCAATGAAGAAAACATAAGGAACCAGAGAAAGAAGAGAAGAAATCTTGATGTACTGAACCAGAGAAAAAAGAGAGGTTCGTATTTCAACGTACTAAACTCAATTTCAATTTTGGGAAAATTTTCTGAAACCCTAATTTTGACAAATTTGGGTTTTTTTTTCCGGTTAATCGACTATTATACTGGTGATTCAAGTTTTGTTAGTTATTGTTGTGTATATTAGAGGGTTAATTTTAATGTTTGTAGATAGAAATTGTGTATATGAATTTTGGGTTTTTTTCTTTTGAAACCCTAATTTTAGAGTTAATCGACTGTAAAATTGGTAATTGATTTTTCAGAAGTGATTATTGTTTATATTTTGGCCTTAATTGCCTGTTTTTAGATACAAATTGGTAGTAATTGTGTATATATATAATGTCTGCATGAAGGGGATTTTTGGTGGTGTTTGGGGTTAAATTCTTGTGGTGTTTGGGGTTCAGGTAATTGTGGTGGGGGATTTAGGTGGTGGTGGTGGTAGTTTTTCAGATTCAGATTCTGGGGTGGTGGGGGTTCAGGTTTAGGTGTTGGGGGTTCAGTTTGTGGTGGAAGGGGGTTCAGAAGATGGTTATTGGGTGTTGAAGAACAGGAGGAGGGGATTCAGATTCAGGGTTCTGGGGCTTCAGTTCAGGCAGGGTTTCAGGGTTCAGTTCAGGCAGGAACTTCATCTCTTGCCTATAGGTTGTACTGAGGTAACATTTTAGTTCATTCTTTTAAGTTGTTTGATAAAATGGCTGACTCAATGGAGGTGGGGGCTGTTGCCCCAATGATGTATGTACGATGGTTCTGCTACATTCTATTACTTGTTTAGGGATAAATGGCAAGTTAGCACTTCTCATGTGTGGGTGGATGCAGTAGCACCTATGGTTCTGCTACATGATCACTTGTTTAGGGAATTTTGTGCTAGTTAGTTCTTTGGTTTGCCTTTGATTTGCCTTATTGAAATCTGTTTGAATCTGCTTAGCCATTATATATTCAGTAGAGTGGAAGTAGCTGACATTGTACCATTTTGCATAAAGTCTCGATATAATTAACTAAGTAGTGATAACCCCTATCTTGCAGAGAGTTGCAGTAGAAGGAGGCTCAGCTTGCCGATTCAGCTACAAGATCAGCAACAACAACAAACTATCAACATTTGTATGGTTCTCAACCTGATGGAATGAGGGAGACAAGAAGGCCAGCAGCTCAGACATTTAGGCCACCATGGAGGATGTGAAGAAGGCATTACTTAGTGTTTTTTAGTTGAATTTCTCTTGTTTTACATAGAGAAAGTGTACTCTGTTTTTTGGGTTGTTTTACATAGAGAAAGTGTACTCTGTTTTTTTGGGTTGTTTGACCCTGTTTTTTGGGTTGTTTTTGGAGCATTTGTTTGGCTCAAAACTGTTAATACTTTGGAGCTAATGAATGTATTTGGTTTTAGTTAAATGATTGTGTTATACTATTTTTTTACTCTGTTTTGGTGAATGTTAGGTCCTCTGTTTTTGCAGGTTTGAAGTTCATATGCTCTGAATATGACTTGCAGTTTTTACAGGGAAGAAGATATGACTTTAGAGTTTTTCAGAATAATACCTCCCTAGTCATAAATATTTATTTGTAAAACCTCCCCTTTTAAAAAATAAAATTGGTAAAACCTCCCCTTTCCAAGATTTAAATTTGCGATACCTCCCCTATATCTGACCGTACGATCATCTCATCAGATTCGTCCACGTGTAATTTTTTTTTAATATAAGGGTATTTTCGGTATTTTAGGAAATACGTGGCATAATTGCCTACGTGTACTGTCGTGCTGACTCAGCTAACATCCACATAGGCAGAAAACTGACGGAGGGGAGGAAACGCCAATTTCGATCTTTTTTGGGAGGTAACGCAAAATACCAATCTTTAGAGGGGAGGAAACTCAAAATAGCCCATTTCATAAATAGGTAAGAGTTGTTTTTATAAATTGAAAAACGATTATTTCTTTCCAAAAATAATTATATCTGGCTTTTCTTCCTCCCTCTTCTTCCTCTGTCTTTGTTTTTTCTTTTTATCAATCTCTTCTTCTTCCGTCTTCTTCGTCATGATGATTACTGCTTGATTTTTTGACAGATCTCTTCCAAATTCAAAATAACGAAAACCCAGTTTTGGAGATCTGTTTAGTTGACAGATCTTTTCCTACTTTGATGATCTGAGCTTACTTTAGCAGTTTAGTTGGTTTAATTATAAAGATAATCCGCTTGGTTAAAGAACAAGTACGATTGATTTTCGTGAAGAACATTTCATATAACCATTTGTGAAGATAATCCACTATTTCAGAAAAAAAATGTGTTTGTTAAAATTTATTGCAAAAATAATTATGTAAAAATCAGTTATCTATTTATGATTATGTATAAACATAAATAGATAATCATAAATTTTATCAAACAAGGCATTAGCTGTGGAACATGGAAGTTGTGTGGTTTTGAGTCTTTTTTTTTTTTTTTTTTTGTATTTTTTGTTAAGAAGAAGACAGTCAAAACATGTAAAGAAGTCTTGCAACTTCAATGATTATGTAGCTTCAGCAGGTTTTAAGCCATGTGCTCATCTAATGAAATATGTTATTTTTCAGCTTGTTAACTTTTTGTGTATCTACTTTGTTTACAGTTACTTTCAGGTTTTTAATTAACTCCGGTCCAGGTATTTTTTCAGTTTTGATACAATTAAAACCTAACATGTTTACAGAAGTTCAATAATTATCATATCAAGCACACAGAAACTATAGTGGTATTGGACTCAAAGAAACCAGTCAGGTTTTCAGTTTATCTGAGTCGGTTTTAAGATGAACCAGTGAAAGAGAGTTAGAAAGAAGAGATCTGAGTCACTTTTTAATTTTAAGGTATGGACTGTGGTGCGATTCAGCCCATTCAGTTTCAGCTGATTCGGTTTTAAAATCTGACTCGAGGTTTTACTACTTCACACTTAGCCATCTAAAAAATCCGAAAAACTCTTATCGTCGTTCTCTCTCTTTCTCTTTCTTTCTCTTCTTTCTCTTCTAACCTCTCAGAGACGACCTCATCTAAACTCTCCAAAAATTTTCCGAGACATCACAAATCTTGATTTCAACGGGTTGTATGATGCGTAACTCTTCATCTCCCAGACTTATATTTATTCCAAAGGGTTCTCTGATTTAGCTTTTAGGGTATGTATATTCTCAGATTTGGGGGTTTCATTTATTGTTAGGTAATATGATTGGAGCTCTGTTTAGTTGGGAGTTCATTTGATTCTTTGTATGTTTAATTGTTAGATCAACTGATTAAGTTTCTGATTTTTGTATTAGGGTTAGGTAAATTGATTTCAATTTCAAAAGGGAATTTTAATTAAGGTTGTGTACTTTTGGATTTGATTCAGGGTTTGTATGTTATTCATTGATTAATTTTCTGATTTTTGAATTAGGGTTTCACTACGCCATTTTGACCCTTTAGCAACGGAAATAAGCGTTGCTATGAATTTCGGCAACGCTTATAAACGTTACTAATACGGTGTTGCTCTTTTTTAGTAACGTTTATAAACGTTGCTGTAATTAATTAGGCAACGTTTATAAACGTTGCTGAAATAATAATTTCGGCAACATTTATAAACGTTGCTAAATATGTGTACCGAATTAAAAAAAATAATACAAAATTTATTTTTGTATTTTCAAAATTTCAGAATTATAAATTATATTGAATATACCAAATTTTATTTTTCGTTAATAAAACAATACAATATTTTACAAACAAATAAAGATATCCATTGAAAAATATTTTACAACATCTTAACTTTAGATTCAATACTTAGAAACCAAATTCGAGCAATAACCAACATAGGTCTTTTATCTTGTTACCCACCCTGCTTCAAGTTATAACTTCAAGCAGATTTCATAAACTTTAAAAGTGGATTTCACGGATAGATATAGACCTCTCTATCGCCATATTGGGGGTTGGACCAGAAAAATCAACAATTGGACTGTCAATGGGAGCAAAACTTATGTTAGCTCACCTGTAACACCAATGAGAGCGGACACCAACTACTGAATTTTGCACACAGCATTCTTGTAGGAAAACCATGTGGAATTATCGAATTCAGGATCTGCAAAAAGATAGCAAAAGAAACTTGAGAAGTGAGTCTTTTTTTTTTTTTTTTTTTTTTTTTTTTTGAGAATCTTGATTCTATGTGAACCACCCGACCTTTTTCAGCTTTGGTTGGTGGTAAGAACTGTGGCGATGTAAAGAAAGGTGTCTTTGGGTCAGAAAAACCAAAACTTGGAAACTTAGGGTAGAATGACGTCAAATGTAAGTGCAGACTCTAGCGTAATTGAGAAATTAGCCCATACTTGGACATTGTGATCCATTACAGCTGATGGAATGATTTCAGATCCAAAGTCATTTGAAGTGGGATATCTCGACTGCAAGAGCTTTAGTACACAACCAAGATTTTCAATTATAGTGCAACTATAACATCAGCCAGAGCAATAATTCTTAGCTCAACCGCAAGTATTGATATCCTTTCATTCATTTAAAATAATCATTGAAGGTATAAAGGAATGGAAATATATCTACATACCGATCAGCCCCCTTTGGTTTTCACAAATTGGATGATGGGATCAGAACTGTCGATCTTCATTAATCCAAAATCCGATGCACGGCTGAAAGATAATATATAGTTCAACTTGAGATGCGGTACAACAAGCAATTATAAACACATATCATGCAAGGGAGAGAGTAGTACCTGTCATCAATAGGTATGTATCAAACACTAATATCAGCATTGGTATCAATATGCTTCTGCAACACCACAAGGCAGTAACGGAAATTATTAAGCATGGAGAACTAGTTCAGTCGTTACCGTGTCACGAAACTGATTAAGATACCTGCACAAAGTCCATGTAATCCATTCTGTAAAGATGATCGCCAGACAAGATAACTATATTCTCGACGTTCTTGTTCTTCGGATCCTGTATGTAAGCAATTCGAGAAAGCAAGGAATGTCTTTGCGATCATACATGTGTTCCTGCCGGACAATGTGGCACGTGCAAGAAAGAACATCAGTATCTTACTAGGAATATACAGGAGTAAAAGGACAACAATTTCATTTGCATCTTGCCGGACAATGTTGGAATATCAACCATACAACCAAGAATAGCCTGTAAGATTAAAACAAACAATATGTATGAGAAACAAAGCATGTTCATTTTATTAACTTGCCAGTAAAATAGACCCAAATAAAAATGAGGATATACACACAAAAGTACAAGGCCCGTTCACTTTTTTAAGAAGCATAAACCATCAACTAATCCTAACAATCAAAGTGGCAAGATTCTTGTGTTTTTCAAACTGATAAACCAAAAACTGAAGACACTAATACAAGGTATGTTCTCACTTGTGTAAAGCTAAGATAAGCATCAAAATGTATGTCCGCACCATCCCTCTGCAAAATATCATTTTCTGACACCTGAAAACAAAGTGATAACCTCGGTGACTTCTTCATCGATTTTTCTAAGACTGTCGTTATGCACAGTTTGTACTTATGCCCTGAACTAAGTTTCCAACCACTGCATCTGGAATATATATTTCCTTTTGAACTTCAATATGGGCTTCAAGCGATAAGTACCTTATCCAACAATAGCGAACAGAAACTAGAAATACAAGATAGGTACAATAAGAAAACATACATTTAGTTTTATGTATACAACAACAGGTTGAACTCCTCGTCCTCCACTATTACCAGCATGTTTGTTACTTTGTTGAAAGCAGATAAATTATGGTTGAACTCAAGGGATTGAAATTAAAAATTGAAAAGCTTGTTCACATGAAACAATCCCAATTCACTGCATCAACCAAAAAGTTATCAATACCACCAGAACTAAAATTAAACCTAGAAAATCAAGTACAACCAGATCTGATAATAAACTGAAACTAACAACTGTTTAAAAACCAAAATCATGCTTTAAATCTCCCTGAAATCAGATGAAAATCAAATCAGTTTACCCTAGAAAATCGAATGAGTAAAGAGATTGAGATTTGGAGAAGAGATACATACAAATTTGATTGGTACATCTTCTTCTTTACAGGTACAATCAGATCACTGGAACATCTTCTTCCTTACAGGTACAATCAGATGAGGGTTTACTTTTGATTAAAGTAGCAAATCAAGGATTACAAAATAGCGGTTATCTTTTAGATCTATACATAGTTTCGATTTTGACATGGGGGTTAGCTTTACTCGTCAATTCATGAAAGTTGAGGTTCGATCTGTGAGATTTGGGTTGAGGATGAAAATGAGATGATTTGGGTTAAGGATGAAAAAGGAGATGGAGACAGAAGTTTCGAGAGTTTGAGTTTCTGCAAAACAGAATAAAAATAAAGATATACGAATTATAAAGTGGAGAAAATCTAATTTTTAGTAAAAAGACATATTAGCCCATGAATACGCAACGTTTTTTCGTAATTATTAATTAATTAATAAATAAAAGCCTTTACAGCAACGTTTTATTTATTTAAAGCAACGTTTTCTACTTAGCAACGTTTATAAACGTTGCTAAGACAAAAAATAAAGTGTTGCTAATTTCTGGATCTGGCGTAGTGTTTAGGATAACTGATTTCAATTTCAGAGGAGAAATTTAATTAGGGTCTAGGTTAAGTCACTCAATCTATTAGAATAAATGATATTTATATTTCTTTCTTCAATCAGTTATGTCCAATATCATGCTTGTAATTACTTGGTCATGTATGAGGTGTTTATGACTGAATATGATTTCTTTCCTCGATTGTGGTATACTTAGTTTTCAGCATATGGGTAGAACATGCTGATGAAGTTTGAATCTTTATTTTGTTGTTGAGGACTTATCTGGTTGATAAACGATGACAAGCCGGTGCATTCCTTATCTTATGTGCGAGTCGGTTGTTTTGTTATAAGCAATCGATTTACACATAAGATAGTGAATGTACCAGCTCAATATTCTGCGTTCATTAAACTAGTTATTCTGCAGTGACTTATTTCTGTTTATATGTGAGAGTTGAATCAGAAATTGGGAAGCACATTTCTGTAACTTCCGATTTTTCGTATGCAGATGTTTCGCCGTGTGGATCCTCCAGGTAAAGAATGGTTGAGGGAGCGCAAGGGTTCGCCTCAATGGTGTGAAGGTGTTCAATCCTTCATTCAATTTACCCGCACGAGTCTTGGTGAATGTAAAGTTCACTGTCCTTATATGAAATGTAAGATATATGATAGTTTACCAAAAATCGCTGGATGAGATACATGGGGGATATTCTTGACCATGGGTTTGATGTGACATACCAAACTTGGATACATCATGGAGAGAAACCTCGTGGGAATAACTCAAATGCTGAAGCTCCAACCTTACATGCTAGTTATGTTGCTAATGAAGCTGCTGGTTCTTTTTCGAGAATACATGACTTATTCAATGATACACTAGGACCAGCATCTAGGCCTGATAACCCTGAAGGCTTTACTGGTTTTGGTAACCAGCTAGGTGCTGATGTTGCAGATGTTGAAGCTTCTTCTGCTGGTGTCAATTACAGTAAGAGTTTAGCGGATGCGATACTTCCCTTATATCCAGGTTGTAGTAGTGAACATACAAGATTGTCGACAACAGTTGAGTTGCTGAGCATGAAAGCAAGGTATCAATGTTCAGATGTTTTCTTGACAGAGTTATTAGGATATTTGAAAACCATTTTACCAAAGGAGAACACATTACCAGATAATTGTAGTAAAGATCACGCCATGATTAAGCCATTTCAGTTGCCGGTAATAATTATCCATGCTTGCATTAATGACTGCATTCTCTATCGGAAAGCATATAAAGATGCTGATGAGTGTCCTAAGTGTAAGGAAAGTAGATGGAAAAAACCGCCACTAGGGAGTATTCCAACTACTACAAATGTGCCAGTGAAAAAACTAAGATACCTTCCAGTTACAGAAAGATTGCAGCGTATGTATAGTGTACCATAGATCGTTGAGCTGGTTATATGGCATGATAATGTGGTATAAAGTGCTACACATATGTGTCGTCCGGTGGATTCTTCACAGTGGAAGTCAATCAAAATGAGTTGGCCAAGCTTTTCTGATGAGAAGAGAAACGTGCGCCTTGGATTAGCTACTGATGGTTTTAACCCATTCGGAATGATGATTTCGCACAACACTTGGCCTGTCATGCTTGTTCCGTATAACCTTCCACCTTCATTATGCATGTCGAAAGAATTCACGATGTTGGCACTACTGATTCCTGGTCCTCTTGGTCCCAACCACAATATAGATGTTTATTTGGAGTCATTGATCGACGAGTTAAACGAGTTGTGGTCAAATGGAAAGGTAATGTTCTAAGCTTTCGTAACTTTGTTTCAAGTCTTAATGCATTGAAAATGGTTGTGTAGTTAACCTCTTCTTCTCACAGGTGACATATGATTCATATACAAAGACCAACTTTACAATGAAAAGCAATATTGTTGTGGTGCATACACGACTTCCCGGCATATGCCCATGTAGCTGGTTTACATACTTCTGGAAGATTTGGTTGTCATGTGTGGGGAGATGATACTGATGCATTAAGGCTAAAACATGGTGGAAAGTATGCGTATATGGGACACGGGAGGTTTTTAAGAGATCCGAGTCACCCTCATAGACGACAAAAATCCTAGTTCAACGGTAAAGTGGGTTTAAGGGTTGCACCAAGACGATTGAGTGGATTCGACTTATTCGATAAAACCGAAACTGCGGATAAGGAATTTGGGAAGTTGGTAAAGCGTGGTAAGGTTGAATATCCATGGTCGAAGAAATCAATTTTATTCTGTCTCCCTTGTCGGAAGGTAATTTCATTCTAACCTATACTGTCTTTTACTTCAATCTGTGTTTATTGTCTATTATTTTTTCAAACTTAAACTTCATATAGTTTTTGCAAGCCCGGCACAATGTGGATGTGATGCATGTAGAAAAGAATTTCACAGAGAATTTGCTGGGAACTTTTATGAGCAATAAAGATAAGTCCAAGGATGGGATTGAGGCGCGCCAAGATTTGAAGCTGCTGAAGTTAAAGCCAAGGTTGTGGTTGAACAATACTGATGGAAAAATTACTGTCCCTCCTGCACCTTATTTTTTGTCTAAGACAGAAAGGGAATTTATATATTTAACTCTTAGCACACTTAAAGTACCAATTGGTTACAGTCGGAATTGGAGCAAGAAAGTATGCATGAAAGAGTTGCAACTGAAAGGTTTGAAGTCTCACGACTATCACATCCTTATGCAAGGTTTGATGCCTATTTTTTTCATGCATGGTTTCAAACAACATAAGCCTTTGTGCGAGGCAGTTCGACACATATCCTTGTTTTTTAAAGTCCTTTGTTCTAAAGTTGTTGATCGCGCCGAGCTTCGTCTAATGCATGATCGTGTTGTGGAGTCGATATGTGTGTTTGAGATCTACTTCCCACCTGTTTTTTTTTGTTAGTATGACTCATGTAGTCGTACACATGGCAGAAAAGGCACTTCTTTTGGGGCCTGTTCAGTTTAGGTGGATGTACCACTTTGAGAGGTACACTCATTGTTACTAGTTAGTTATCTGTTAGTTTATTTATGGAATATTTGGTTAGTGAACATACATATTTTTGGTTTCATATTACTAATGCAGGATGATGAGAACCTACAAGGTTTTTGGTCGTAACAAAAATTATATAGAAGGGTCGATTGCAAAACAATATGAGGTTGATGAAGGATGGCGACATTGCATGGAATTCATTCCAGGGGGAGAAAGAAGTCTTACAAGTGTCGAGGAAAGATATTAATGCCCGGTGATGCTTACGAAGGTCCACACCCGGAGAATGCACAAGGAAAACCATATCAGCTAACCCCCGTACAATATGAACAATCTCGAATATGGATTTTGAGACATTCATAGGAAAATACTGAATGGGAAGCGAAAGTAACACTAGTACACATATGGTATGATGCCACGCCAGATTGGCGTTGCCGTATGGTTTAGGTCACGCCAAACACAAATGCTCGTCGCGTGACAAGAAATCGCGTGTTTTGTTATCTACTTTATCCGCCACGCGAAGTTTCGTGTGGCCATTCGGCTATAATTCACGTGACAAAGCGACCATGGTGCCGAAGGTTTTTGCAAGTGTTGTTCGAAGTCATGTGGCTGTTGCTACCCTTAAGACTCGTGAACTTGCTTTTCATGTGGTTGTTGCTTCCCTTAAGCCTCGTGAAATTATTTCTCATGTGGCTATTGCTGCACTTAAGACACGCAAAATCCACGCGATCGTGTGGATACCATTAATATTTGATCTACCACCATCCACACATAGCTGTGGATACCGTTCATCTCGTTCGAATTTCGAGGATAAATGATGGATTTTCAGCCGTCAAACAGGATGGGTCCCCCGTCGTCCACGTAATCCACTCTGGGCCGTTCAATTGTATTAAAGTGATGGAACCTCAGACGTTCAATTATTACCATTTTTATCTTATTCGATGTATTTCCGACCGTCAATTTAGATACATATATGGCCGTTAATTTAAATGCATCTATGGCCGTTCATTTATATGCCCATTTTTTCCGAGTGCCGGCTTGGGTAACAGACTTGATCTCATTACCCGAACCCGAACGGGTCATTTACAAAAATGTAAATTAGCACACAATCATGTTTTGCTATGAAATATGCAAAAAGAAAATGTCTTAACTATATTATAATAAAAGCTTGCAAGAGAAAATATTTGGACATTGCTATCAAAGTTTGTTAAAGAAACGAGGCAGACCATCTATCTAAAACGTTATTGTGTTTCTGGCATTTGCTTTTGTTTTTTAGATGGTCGGTTCTCCACATCCGGTTGACTGAATTCTTGTGGCCGCCTCTTGCTTTTGTTCCTGGTACACCTCTGGCTACCATCTGGAATTTGTTATTCCTTGCTCGTCCTCTTAGGGATTTTTTTCTTTGCAGTCGCTAGATTTTCAGGTTGTGCTTCATTCACAGTATGTAATTATGTTCCTCGTAGACTCTCATCATGTTGTTTGGCTTCTGATTGTTGTATCTCATAGTCTTTTGGTAGCTCCACTTTTCTTTGATCATCTTCTTTTAGCTCCGCGGAAATAAGCTTGTCTGTATGATTAACAGGTACTACGTGCTCTTTGGGATTTTTTGGAGAAGACTGTTCCTGCAGCAATGGAGTAATATTCAGGATTCATGCATATCCAACGTGAATTCGTTGGTCATGCGAAGACACGGATACAATTGTTTTCCAATAATGCAACTGTACCAAATTATAATGAAGGTTGCATACTGCTTAACTGACTCGTAATCAATAAGGTAACCTCATATATCGAATTATTAAGTTCTGGAATTTTCACAATCATTCTTGGTTCATCTTTATTTTTGTGCATAAGGCCCTCATATCGTTATCAGCATAAACCTAGATAGACTAACTATTAAAGAAATATTTTCAAGAGTAAAGCAAACAAGCTAAGCAACCAACCTTAACACCACAAGTCATAGTATTTGGCCAAGGAATGACTAAGCCCTATGCACCTTTTAATTCAACAAGATTTCCATCTCGTACAGGTAAACTGTAGTTTCCATCGAATACTTCTTCGATCAGGACCGCGAAACAGTCAACCTCTGCACATGTTTCAAATAAATGATGTTTTTCCGATAATTTAAAGGTTCTACCTCTAGCAACGGGTTTCTCCTTAGAATCTCCATAAATTCTGCACTCTTTACCCTGCAGAAATATATGGCATATGAACATATAATAGTAAAAAAAATAATATATGTATATATTTAATTAATGCCTGTAAAACAACAAATACCAATTTGTATTGAGTTGTCGTAATCTCAGATTCCCTTGGTACTCCAACTACTTTGACTGCCTGCTCTGATTGCCCATATTGAGATATTGTACGCCGAGAACCGATTCCAGTTAGTCGATCTCTTGTTTCCTGACTATCGTTTTGCAACACACCAGTTTTTGTAAGTACCTGCTGTTTTAGGTGTAAAATAATAAAGGGAATCTGAGGGGTAAAGTGTGAAGTTGTAATGGAATTCGAGAGGTCAAGATCGAACAAGACTCTCCTAAACCAAGAAATGGCCATTCGAGTATTGTTTCAGTTACAAAAAGAGAAAATAGGGTTTGTTTAAGGGGGGAAGCCGAGAAAGATGAGATCATATAATTTGCTATAATTGTGATGTTGTGAATAAAGTTGCTAAAATAATACTTAAGTAAAGCAAGGATGGATATTCAGTTCTCACAAGATATTGAATGCTCAATGAGATGAATTAATCAATTGTTGATGAGATGACTGAATTGATTAAACTGCACTGAACTGAACTGATTTCCAAACTGGTCGAGTGACCTATTTATAGCAATAGAATTCTAACTGATCTCGTAAGAAGTGGAAGGACTGGAAGAGTGGGAAAGTGGAAAGAGTGGGGAAACGTGTTAAGAGTCTTATGCCTAATAATTAGGAAAGACTAACAACCCACTTTCTTTTTCCATCTTTCTAGCAACGTTCACACGACTTAGTTTCTTTCCCGTTGAGTGATTGTGCCGTTGCAATCACACGCGTCGTAGATCGCCAAACCAAAACCCTAAAGAATATACCCCCATGTAACTTACTTGATTCTCGTAAGATTTGTTAAGTATTGAATACTTGTTAAGTCAAAGCTGACTAAGTGCAAGTCGTACCCTTTATTGGTAAACTTATGACTTGACATGTAAAATAGAGAATTAAGCGATAAGCTTGTGCATCTCTTTCAGGCTTTCTCGAGGTGGGCCATTCCTCTCAGAATGGTCTAAGGATTGAACCGAGCAACCCCCATTTAGACCAATAAAAATAGTCTAAGGATTGAGCTATGCAATCGCCGTTTAGACCGAGAGGATTTCAGCAACCCTCTGTGGCAATGGTCAAGTAAGTATAACTCTTCGTATGCCATAAATATGAGAAATTGGCTTGTGGCGTATAGAACACCAATTCCCTGAGTAGTAGAGGCATAAGAATGCCTAAAATAATGATAAGTCATAGCCATGAGCTATGATCAAGAAATATAACACTGATTGTAGAAGCAAGTCTATAATCAGGAGAAAAGTTAGGATATGCTAACATTACGTAGCCATAACCAAGAATGCATACATTATCAATTCAAGTCCTAAAAAGTAGGATAGAGAAATAGTAATAAGCTATATCATATAGTATATTAAGCTTAATAAGAAGTTGATTATTGGATTTATAGGAATGGGCCATGGCGTTAGGCCATGGCCAGATTTCTGGACAGTTTGCGCGTCACTTAGTCAAAAAATCGCCCAGGTCAGCCTATCTCTTTATTAACAGAATATGGTATTTGGTTTGCGTCTAATCCGAGCCCTCCAAAAAGCGTGCGGGAAATATTAGCCTCACGATCGAAAAAAGTAAAACACTGAGATAATGCGATCTCGGCCGTCCAGGTTTTGGATAGTGCAATCATGGCCGTCCCTGGAGCGTGCGAGCCCTCCTGGGCGTCCATCTAATTTACCAAAGAGCCGGGAGTAATCCTAACCGTCCATCTAACTAATTCATGAGAAAGGGGGTAGAACTTAGGAATGGTCGAAACCAGAGATTATCTTTTTGTTACAGCAAAAGCATCTCTGATTCTCTCCTTCTTCTCCTCTCCTCTTCTGACAAATTATTTATCTTCTCTTCTTTATTTATTTCTTACCCACTTTTGCTGATGATGAAATCAAGCTAGGGTTTAGTTTTTGGTCGATTACCAACTAAAATCAGGGTCGTCTTCTCCCCTACTGCCTCCGAATCTTCTCTCTACCCTCCTTCTTTGTCTCTTTATTTCTCTTTCGATAATTCTATCATCTCTGTTGATATTCATGATGTCTGACGTCTCTCAGAGAAATTGAACTTGAAGAGTAGTTAAGGATTATTTTGAGAATTGGATGGGTGTGGTTTAGTAAGGATCGATTCATGTCTGGCTTTGGGTTTGGCGGTTAGCGGTAATTTTGGTTGGTGTTGGTGGAACTTCTGAAGATTTTTGTTGCATGTCTGTGTGTAAATCTAATTGCAGGGGAGAAAGGGAGTATTTTCATAAACAAATGGAATCGATTATCTCCGCCATAAATTACGAACACAGCATGTTTGATAAATTGCCGGAACGAATCTGTGGTAGCTGGTGCTACCATTTGCAGTGGATAATACTTGATTTTTTCAGAAGGAATCGTCGTA
>JAJJMA010121989.1:0-21055 GCA_023529015.1 Papaver nudicaule
ATCGAACAAGACTCGCCTAAACCAAGAAATGGCCGTTCGAGTATTGCTTCAGTTACAAGAAGAGGATATAGGGTTGGTTTAGGGAGGGAAGCAGAGAAAGATGAGATCAGAGAATTGCTATGATTTTCTGTGATGTTGATGATTGAATTGCTAAAGAAGATTGGATATTCAGTTCTCACTAGATATTAAATACCGAATGAGAAGAGTTAATCAATTATCGATGAGATTGATTGATTGAACTTGCACTGAACTAAACTCTTTGTTCTTGCTGAACTTGTCTGAGATGTTTTTCCAAACTGGTCGAGTGACCTATTTATAGCAATAGAATTCCAACTGATCTCGTAAGAAGTGGAAGAAGTGGAAGAGTGGGAGTGTGGAGTAAGTGGGGCAAGTCTTGCGCCTAATATTAGGGAAGAATAAACCGCCCACTTTCTCATCCCCTCTTTTCAGCAACGTTCACACGACTTAGCTTTCTTTCTCGTTAAGTGATTGAGCCGTTGCAATCACACGTGCCGTAGACCGCCAAACCAAAACCCTAAAGAATATCCCCCCATGTAACCTACTTGATTCTCGTAAGATTTGTTAAAGATTTGTTAAGTCAAAGATGACTAGGTGCAAGTCGTACCAATTACTGGTAAACTCAGGACTTTGCGATAAGATAGAGATTTAAGCGATAAGCTTGAATATCCCTTTGAGATTTGGTCTAAGGATTGAGCCGGGCAATCGCCATTTAAACCAATGAGATAAATCTAAGGGTTGAGCTAGCAACCGCCATTTAGATAGGATAAGTCTAAGGATTGAGCTATGCAATCGCCAATTAGACTGAGAGGATTTCAACAACTCTCTGCGGCAATAGTCAAGTAAATACGACTTTTGATTTGCCATAAATAAGGGAAATTGGCTTGTGGCATGTAATGAACCAATTCCCTGAATAATGAAGACATATGAATGTCCAAAATAATATAAGTCATAGCCATGATCCATGATTAAGAATTATAGCACTGATTTATAGAAGCAAGTCCATAATCAGGAAAAACAGACGAATGATGCTATCACAGCGTAGCCATCATCAAGAATGCATAAGCATTGCCAATTCAAGACCTAAAGATAGGCCACAATAATTATAATAAGCCATGTTGCATGGTATAATAATCTTATTGAGAAGTTAGGCATAAGGCGCAAAGGATAAGCCATAACATTTATGTTATTTTTGGATTTCTGGACAGTTTGCATGTTATCCATTAATAAAATCGCCCAGGCCAGCCTATATTAGATAAAATTCCGAATTTTTAGTATGTTGTAGAGAACTCAAAGAGGAAAATATTTCGTGAAGGAAGCGCCTCCTAATTCTTCACGGATTGGGCTGTAAAAATCACGCAATGAAGAAATATGTGAGCTGCCAGATTTCCGAGTTCGATTAGGAAACTAGAGTATTATGGACTCAATAAAATCCATAATCCTCTAGGATTTGGATCAGTGGGACCCATAAATAGAGGGGAGGCTAGAGAAGAATATATTCTAGCCCCAAGGGGGCAACGATAGCCGGGAGAGGAAAAAAGGCCATGAACCTCACGAGTATAAGCAAGGGAAAACCGTAAGGCCTCCAATGTTTGGCCAAGGCACGACTTTGGGCCTCCAAGATTTGGCCAAGGCATAGCCGTGGAGCTCCAAGTTCAGGCCAAAGCAATAGCGTGGGTACCCATAATCAGGCCAAGGAGGTGGCGTGGGGTAAGCGCAAGGATTAGGCCAAGGTGTAGCCGTGGGGATAAGCGCAAAGAATAGGCCAAGGTAATGGCCGGGGTTAAGGCGCAAGGGATAGGCCAAGATGATGGCGGGGTTAGGGCGCAAGGGATAGGCCAAGATGATGGCGGGGTTAGGGCAAGGAATAGGCCAAGATGATGGCGGGTTTAAGCGCAGAGCTATAGGCCAAGATAATGGCGGGGTTAAGCGCAAAGCTAGGCCAAGGCATGGCCGTGGATACCCGCAATCAGGCCAAGTGTTGGTGGCGTGAATTGCCTAGAGTTTGGCTCGAGCATGGGCTAGGCTAATGCGCATGCGTAGGTATTTTTACGTATAGGCTAGGGATATAGACCATGCTACTTGGCTAGGGTCGTGAGATATCAAAGCACGGCTAACGGCAACCAAAATATCTTATCCCTATCATAAAATAAATTCATACCTTGCCTCGAGCTATTCCAGGACGCCAGAAATTGATGCAAAATTACCCCTGTGGCCTCTTCGCAAAAAACCACCATCAACACCTGTCACACCTATGGTAAAACTATTCCGGAAAGGGACATTGTGAGTAAAAATCTGAGGTCGTTACCCTCAAGGTACGAATCCAAAAAGCATGCCATTCAGGAGATGCATGGCTTAGACATAACAAGAAGTGACCTTGTAGCTAAGCTAAAGATCTTCGATCATGAGCGAAAAGATAATCCCAAATCTATCGCTTTTGAGGTTGTGAGCATTCCGTGCACCTCCTCACCACAGAAATCGTCTTGGGCTGATGAGTGCGAAGACCCTGACGATGAAGAAGTGGACACTGAACTGTCTCTGATTACACAGCAGCTGAAAGATCTTCTCAGATCTAGAAGAGACAGGCAATTCAGGGGTAGAAGACCCTTACCGGCTTTGAAACCTAATCCTGACAGGGATGGGGATGATCTAGCTGAAGTGCAATGTTTCAAGTGTCGAGGCTTTGGACACATGAAAGACGTTTGCCCTAGTAAGGAATACTTCAAAAGGGATAATGCTCTCTCCGCTCGATTCAATGATATGCCTGACCAGCATGAATTCGAATTAGATCATGAAGAAACTGCTTTAATGGCAGGGACTTCAGATGAACGATCTAAACATGATGATTTGAAAAACATTTTAATTCATCAGTTGATCGACAAGAGCGAGAACCTTGTTCAAGAAAAATATCAGTTCAAATCTGATCTTGAAAAGGTAGAGAAAACCCTTCTCCTGAAAGATCAAGAACTTAAGAAATTAAGTGATGATCTCTCCTCAACTTTATCCCTAAAGGATAAAGAAATTGATACCCTAAAGGATGATCTCCAAAGTCTATCTGGTAGCTCAGATAAAGTAGCAGCAATGTTATTTGGTCAAAAAGCTTTTGGGAATACCAATGGATTAGGGTTCAATAGTAACACATACACCAAGAACAGTACTTTCATAATGGCTGGATCCAGTCCTCCATCTAATGAAAAACATAAAGGTGTACCTGAGAAAGCTAAACCTCAGGATAAGAATCCTTCCAAGAGATGCCAGTACTGTGGCAAATCTGGACATATCCAGGGAAGGTGTCGGCTCCTTAAGGGAAATAGGAAAGCTGTATACAAGCTTCAAGACGATATGGATAGGATGAACCAAGCCCTTAAGCAATTCAAGGGAGCGTTAAAAAACGTGGAAAGTTCAAGAGGAAATGACAAGGGTAAGAAAAACTCTCAACCCGAATCAGTCTCTAGCAACCACTCTACAATCAACACCCCGTGTGAGTCTAGTACTCACACTCCAACTGCTTAACCGCAGTTAGGGGATGCATCCTCACACTAAGACTTGTATGTGTGAGGCATGAAGTTGATATCAGGAATTCATTCCTGGTATGGTGGTTGTTCAAGTCGCTAGTAGAAATATTATAAAACATATTTTCAAGTTGAGATTACTCCATGAAAATTTTGTTTCTGACTGATAAAGTCTGTCCGACAGACTTCGGGAGTTTTTGGTTTGCGAAGCGCTTCACGAACCGGGTCTGTCGCAGAAATCTGGAAGATTCCCTTAAGTCTTTCAGATAAACTAAAACTCACTCCTCTCGAAAGATATATATATATATCTCGTTCATACATCCAGTAAGTCATAAACAAGATGGCTTACCATACAAGAAGTGTTACGAGGAGTTGTAAAAGTGAAGCTGTAAAAGTTGAGCTCTGTGAAGGGATTTCAGGCAAGAGAAAGAGGAATCCTGCAGAAACTTTGGATTATCTCCACAAGTATCCTGATCCAGAGACTCATGCTATTAACTCGAGAGAAACAATTGATGGATACACACATTTGAGAAAGTACTTTCTGTATAAAATCGATTACGAAAGGAAAAAAGCTTTATTCCATGAAGACAAAGCCAAACGCTTCAGGAAAAGCTATACTCATTATACATCATTGTTACGTGCTCTAACTAGTCTTTCTGAAGAGGAAGCTATAAATAGGCATATCATAGATGACTTCTTTGATGAGGTCATATCTCGAGATGATGAAGGCAAAAGTTGAGGTCATACAACTTTATTCGTGTCTTCATATGAATTAGTAGTTTGCCTTTCATGTTTTTTAATGTTTTTCAAGCATGTACTACTTTATTTCATTAATAAAAGTTCTTTTTAGACGTTATTAATGATGTTTGCAATACTTGATTTGTCTACCTCAATCTTATTGCAAAACATAGCTTTTTCCATTGCTTCGGTAGTGACGTAAAGCTGTGTCTATTTACAAAAGTTATGCTTTTTCTCACGATTAAAAAACTTTTGATTGTATGATTTTTAGGGTTTTCACAAACTCGGAATCATATACTCTTTTTCGGAAAAAAGTGGCTAAGGAAAAGAGATTATTAACAAAGCAAAACTGGATAACATTCAATTGTTCTTGTCCATGTTAGTCTTTGTCAGTTGTTCTTTATTGAATGACACCACACGGGGCAGAGTTCTTAGTTGAACTTGCGCTTAATAACAAATCTTTTTGGGGAGCGTGGATGTGGAATATTGGGAGAAAGTGTATCTATATTTCTCCATAAGGTGAGAACTCAGGAATCTTGTTGTTCAGATTACCTAAGTATACCATCTTTAAACTTGATATGCGAGTACTTGGCTTCACCTGTTATCATAGGTGTATGAAACCCTAGTCTCAAACTACTTTGTCATATTTTTGTGACAAATAGGGGGAGAATACATATGGTTCTTGTTCTTGTGGTGCATTAAGGTGCATAACCATACGGGGAGAACATCATGTGCTTACTTGTTGTGCTTTTCACAAAGTATCAAGTAAGGGGGAGTAATTAAAGCTGAGATCAAGCTTCGTATCAAGAATGAGTAGAATCACTTTAAAAGTTTTGATACACCAACTTTAAAGTTTGCTCAGATTCTTACTCTTACGCACAAACAACATGTGGGATGAGCATACTAACCCACGTAAGCTTAAGCGTACCTTTATGGTTGTTTGAGCTGGATATGTTGTGACTGTTGACTACGGATTCATCAAGAGTTTAATGAACACATCAAGACTCAAGGGAGAAGTTGAAGAAATCAAGAGATACATTTGGTTAGTACTTTATTGTATATTATTTGAATCCATATGTAAATTGGTTTTGTTACTAAAATTGACAAAGGGGGAGATTGTTAGGACATTGTCTGGTCAAACCCACTAGCGTTGGTATGTCAAGCTAGTTGTCAGTTTTAGGTGTCAAAACTCAATTCTTGATTTAGCCTACTAGAGTTTAGATTTCGGAATTGGGATATAAACAAAGTAGTAGAGACCTTGAAGACGAAGACAGTGAAGACAAAGAAAACATCAATTATTCTTCATCGACAAAAGGTTAGTAGGAGTTATGACTTTATGTAAATTCTTCTATTCTACTTTCTCTATTCTTTCGAAATATAGTCGACTACTTTAGTAGTGATAATAGCGATTAAGATCGTATTCTTGTCTAACGTGACCTTGTGTCATGACCAGTGTTTGTTCCCACAAATACTGTGAGTACAAGAATGAATGAGATAGATTCGGTGCCATGTGTCCATTATAATGGTTTGCTTGCAAATCGTTAGTTGGATATGGATGAATCTAAAGGAGTACTCTTGAGCAAAGTGTCCATGGATTACAGCTGAGGACGTACACACGTCTAAGTTCTGGCTAAGCCCAGTACTTCCAGCGGAATCCAGATTTGACGAAATCTGACAGGCGGACGGTTCACGAACCGGTTTGCAAACCAGAAACTCGGATTTCTTCTGAGTTCCAAAGTGACTGAACATTTCGCGAACCTGTACGCGAATCCAATGTTGGTTACTTTGCTGGTGTAGGATTTAGTAGATATTCTTTCAGAATTTCACTTGAGTCAAACTCTAACTCCTTTATCTCTTAGGTGGACTTGTATATCACATAAATATCTTTTGTGGTCCATCTAACGATCCTCAATGAGTCAATAAGATAAAGATTATCTCAGGTCTGTTGGATTCTATCTTGAAGTGTTTTTGAGCTAACAAAACACTTGGCAGATAATGATAAAAAGAATTCCAATTGAGATTAATCTTTATTACTTGGTTGGCAAGTTTAGGGTTTCCTTAACTTGTGGGACAAGTAATTGATTGCTTTATTCCAAAGCAACCTATCTTATTGAGTGCTATAAATAGAGTTGTCTACGGACAAATACCGCAAGCATCAAACATACGTGAAGGTCCTAAGGGAAGGTAACGTAAACTCTTTTCACTTCGGTGAACGCTTGTTGTGGTATAGTCATCCTCTATAGGTTGCAGCTCCTCTGGGAACTCCCTACGACTATAAAAGACTTCTCTTGAGAGTTGGGAAGCACAGGTAGGAGATTGAGACCATATTTGGTTGAAATCGGATTAACTTGTAACCTTGGTAACCTGATCACGTTCTTGCCTATTCCATAGTCCGTCTCTTCTGCTATACGGCTATTCAAGAACTGATACGTTACACACAAGGTTGAAAGGTAGCAACGCACGGCTGCACTCGGTGTTGTAAGACCTAGTTAGCTCCAGTTATACAAGTTTCTTAAGTGATTCTTCGTGTATAACTAAGGTAGAGATAAATTGGGCATAGCTTACTCGGTTTGCTTGTCAGCCCCGATTTGTGAAGTAGATTTCCGTATGACCTGGATTTAACAATCCGAAGGAAGTCACTTTGTGTATGTCAAACTGATAGAGGACAGTTCAAACATACAGTCGATAATTGAGGTTGCAAAGCCGGAATTGTTGACACAAGCCTTTAACAGCGGTTAAATCAACTCCTAGGCCTGTAACGGAAGTCAGCTAGGGGAATCAAGTGCGTGACGATCTGTGGGGGATCTAGAGACGTAAGGAGTGCGACAGTAGCCTGTTCGCTTGGAGGGTTGGAATTAGTTTCTGCTACATCCCAGACCGAAGTCTTATAGTAGGCTAGTGTTTGTAGTCAGTTTGTACTGTGCGGTGTTCAATCTGGACGAGGTCCCGAGGTTTTTCTACAGGTCGTAGTTTCCTCGTTAAAAAAATATATGGTGTCTTGTGTGCTTTACTTTCTTCATTATATTCTCTGATTATATAATTAAAGCAAACACAAGAAGTACGTTATTATAAACCTGATCGTTGTCCTCAATCTATCCATTGGATTTACCAAGGCCCTATCTTGCGTTGGACTGATCCTTGTGATCCAAACTCAGGTTAACGGATCTGGATATTGATTTTTGAGATCGTCCAGATCTGACCATAAGTCTCACGAGCCCAAACGAAAAGTTGGTTGTATTTCGGTACCCCTGCTTTTTCAATAATAATAATAACGGGAGGAGAGAGAAACGAGAGGGGTGATTTTCGGGTGAACATCAGGGGAGATTGAAATTCCCGGCTGGTTATTTGATTTACGCCTCTAATCCTCAGAACACTTCATTCAAATCAATTCCTCTTCTTCTTCCCCATCTTAGGATACCACTCTTGGCCACTTTTCTCATCGTTCTCCCTTCATCTGCTAGCGGTTATTTTCATCAGAAAAGCGGTTATGGTGTGTTACAACAAATTATGCCTAGAACACGATAAAAAACCAATCACACTCAGAGCCCTTGTTCATCATATAGTCCTAACATGCACCCCCAGTTCATCCCATGGCCTTAACACACTAAACTCTGCCCAAAACCATGGAAACTTGGTTGACTGCCCATTTCGTGGATATGATGGTTGTGATAATGGTGTCAAGAGGCGAGGGTTTGCACGTAATTCTCTTGGACGTCACTTGGAAGATAAGCATCTCATGCCTGGTGAGGGTGATGACATTTGCAGAGGAAGAATTCGTGAAAATGCTGGTGTGTATTCCTCATGGGAGTATGTACTTCAACAACTCAAAATTTGGCTATGCACTGTGTGTATGAAAACTCACACATAATGAATTCCTTGCAAAAACCATTCTGAAACCATTGTGGCACCTTTACAAGATGGAAACTTGGAGTTTCTGATCTATGGGATCACCAAGCCCACACTAACAGTTGCAGCTATCACAGCCAATGAAGAAGATGCAGCAGGGACCCATGAAGGGGGTATTGATCTCAATACAGAACTGCTTGATACGGTTTTTCATCTGCAGATCCACACCACCAGGTACATCCCTACAAAATTGCAGGTTAAGCTTCTCTGGAGCTTATAAGCACATTATGGACAAGGTCATCCAAAGCCCTGCGGATGTTTCCAATTGGGTGCAATTGCTAATTTTTCATGTTTGTGTCCTTAGGAATTATGCTCCCAAGACCAGTGCAGAAACAAGATCAGGTATGAGGCGTCGATTGCAACTGAATCCTATGAACAAGGCACTTGCCCAATGGTGTGAACCTGGTGACCACATTACCTCTATTCAGCAATTGCTGGAAGAATATGACACTGAATCAACCACCCAGCAACCAGCAAAGAAACAGAAAAAGAGAAGCCAAAGTGACATCAACATTCAACTTTGCAAGAAGAAACTAGGAGAGGGTACATATACTGCAGCTATTAAGATTCTCACCTCCAATGGAATAGCTCTTCCTACTGCAGCAACCTTGAATGACTTATTACTGAAACATCCTTATGCTCCACCACCCACCATCCCTAATACTCCCACTGTGTTAGAACCATCCATGGCTGACAAGGATACAGTGCTTAGTAGGCTTAAGAGCTTCCCTAAAGGCACTGCATCTGGTAGAGATGGGCTTCATGCTCAGCATTTCATTGATGCCCTTAGTGGCCCTGGTGCAGCAGTAGCTGATGAACTTCTAGCTTATATAACTGCCATTGTGAACTTGCTGTTAGCAGGCCAATGCCCTTAACAACTTGGGGAGTTTATAACTAGTGCCCTCTTACACCTTTACTGAAACTAGATGGGGGCATTAGACCTATATCAGTCGGTACCATATGGATAAGGATTGTCTCCAAAGTGGCTGCATTTATGGTCAGTTAGGAGATGACCAAGTATCTTGGAGACTACCAATTTGGTGTTGGGGTGAGCTGTGGTGGGGAAGCAATACTTCACTCAATGAACCGTATGGTTGAGGACAAGGGGTCTGACAACTCACTATGTATGTTGTTGGTGGACTTCAGAAATGCGTTCAACCAAGTAGATAGATCTGTGATGCTCCAAGAAGTTAGAACACACTGACCTAGCATCTCACAATGAGTAGAATTCTGCTACTCCACTCCAGCAAGGTTGTACTACGACACCAAAACTTTGGTTTCTTCACAAGGTGTGCAACAGGGAGATCCCTTGAGACCTCTTCTATTCGCTTTGACGCTGCATCGTATAGCTCTACAGGTAGCAAGAGAGTGCACCTTGCATTTGCAGGCCTGATACCTAGATGATGGCACTATAATCGGTGACACTCTCATGGTTTCAGAATGAGGGGATGGGTAGAGGTCTCGATCTCAATGTTCAGAAAACATAGATTTTTTGGCCTACATCTGATTCGAGAAGCATACAAGAGGGGGTATTTCCTGCAGGTATTGGGAGACCTTCAACTGGCGTCAAATTTCTCGGTGGATCAGTGAGCATAGATCACAATTTCTGCAGCCAATTGGTTCTTAGCAGAGTTCACAAAACCATCAAATTGGTGGAGGCAGTGAAAACTTTGGATGATCCATAATGTGAGCTGCTTTTACTACGTAACTGCACAGGGGCTTCACGGCTATACTTCTCTATGCGCAACACAGCACCACCGTATATAAGGGAAGCACAATCCGTATTTGACAGTCACCTTGATGCTTATCTGCGTCAACTGATTGTTGGTGAAGGCCCTGGTTATGGTCCAATGCAATATAGGTTAGCTACTCTGCCTATTAAGGAAAGAGGCCTGGGTATTTATTGTATGAAGGATACAATACATTACAGTTACCTTGCATCTTGCCTGCAAACAACTCATCTTCAGAGTGCTATTCTTGCTCAATATGGTGTCGAAGTCAGAGGCTCTACATTTCGCAAGCCATGGATCAGTTCATTCAGGTTAGTAAACTTGAGTCTTCACTCAGCGTTGATGAGTCCGTCCCCCATCCTATGAGAACTTTGGCGGTTCAATACTTCTCGACGGTGACGAAAGGCATGCCTACTACCTGTGATATGTCTAGAAGAGACCTTGTTTTATGGCAATGCAACAAGAAACCGCATGCACATGATTATTTACTTGCCATCCCTGCTGATGGGCTTGGGCAGAAGAAGAGCCCACGCCATTTCAACGTTATTCTTTGCTACAGACTTGGTGTACCAATGTTTGAAGAGAATAATCCATGTCTATATTGTGGAAGAAGCATGGATGCGTATGGTGATCATGTTATACCTTGTGCTACTGAAGTCGGGTTGAAGTTTCGTCATGACCTTGTAAGAGATACCTTCGCGGATATTTGTTTCAGAGCAAGGATACAATTCAAACTTAAGGCTGCACTGGTTTTTCTCTCTGATAAAGGTCGTAATTCAAGGCCCGCAAATAATTTGGTCTATAACTGGGATAACGGGCGAGATACGTGTCTCGATGTCACTGTCGTCTCTCCTTTCAGTGGTGGTGGTGTTCCGGCTTCCACACCTGGGTCTGCATTGAGTAAAGCTATTGAACAAAAGTGCAGCAAATATCTGGATGTTGTAGAGCAAATGGGTACAACTTTGGGACCTTGGTCTTTACTACTTCGGGAGAACTTGGAGACGAGTCTATGGAGTTCTTGAGATGACTGAAGACATATATGGCTAGGCATAATGTTTCTATTAATGTTGGCAATTTTCCCTTTATAAGGATAGGTTTCGCTATTCAGAAAGGGGTTGGGACCCAGCTTGTAGCTAGGCTCCCATCTGGCACTAAGGCGATTTCGGGCGACAGTGGTGGGAAGATTGAAATTCCTATCTTATTGCGTCAATTCTTCCTCAATTCTCTCGATCTTTACATCCCCTAGATCCCCTCATCTTCCTCTCCGACTTGATAGCATTCTTGACCATCTTCTTTGTCCCTTTCAACCACCCTAGTGGCGGTTATTTTCTTACAGAAGGTTGTTATGGTTTTGGTTTTCATGTCAGATACAATCATGCCTAGAACACGCAATACAAACCGTGTTTTCAGTGAATCTCGAAGGGTGGGCACAAGATCTCGACCTAACAGAAAATCTTCTGGGGGTTTTAGTTCTCAAGGCACAAGAACAAGGGCTCGAAATCAAAACACAGTGCAAAGCTCTGGAACTGGCAATCAACATGACACAAACTTCTCTGGTAGGTTTCACTGCCCTTATTTTGGTTTTGATGGATGCACTGATGGTATAAATGGCAGAGGTTAGCACGTAGTTCTCTTTTTCGACATCTCGAAGATTTTCATTTTGTTCATGGTGAAAAGAATGATATCTGTAGAGAACGCATTCAGAATAGTCGTGAAATATATGATGCATGGGAGTCTGTTCTTCGGCATTTGAGAATGCGGTTATGCACATCTTGTATGAGCCTCCACTCATGGAGTATGTCATGCAAAAAACACATTGGACCTATAATTTATGCACCTTTACAAGATGGTGTTGTTTCTTTCTTAGTCCATGGTATTTCACGACCTGCTGCAGACAATGATGATAATAATGAGGCTGTAAACACCATTACTGGTGACAATAGCACAGAAGAGGAACAACTTCTTCTGAATGTGGAGTTGGTTGACATAGCTTTCCGTTCACAGACATACACTACCAGGCACATTCCCTCCCATTGCAGGTTGAGTTTCGCGAGAGCTTTTAAACACACAATGGATAATGTTATTCTTCATCATACTGACATATCGTGTTGGGTTAAGCTATTACTTTTCCCACTCTATGTGCTCAGAGATTATTCACCTAAGAACAGTGACGAGAGAAGGTCAGGCAACATGAGGCGTTTACAATTTGGTTCTATCAACCAATCACTTATACGCTGTGTGAACCTGACGGATGTATTGCTCTTATCAAGGAAATGCTGGAAGCCAGTGATGCCCCAAAACCTAAACAACCTCCTGAGAAGAAGTCACAAGAGGATATTAATATCAGTTTGTGTAAAAGGAAGTTGAGAAACGACACCTATACAACAGTTATCTGAGTTTTAACTTCCAACGGAGTAGCACCTCAAACTACTGCTACCTTGGATGAATTACAGTTGAAACATCCTCCAGCACCACCAGCTTCCCTACCCAACAGACCACACGAAGTAGAGCCTGCAACTGCAGATAAGGACATGGTTCTTTGCAGACTCAAAATCTTTCCCAAAGGCACGTCATGTGGCAGAGATGGCCTACACGCGCAACACTTTTTAGACGCTTTGAGTGGCCCAGCCGCAGCCGTTGCTGACGACACTCTGGCCTCAATTACGGCTGTTGTAAACCTACTACTTGTTGACAATTTCCCCCAACAACTAGGAGAATATATAGCTAGTGCTCCTCTCACACCCTTGGTGAAACCAGGTGGAGGTATACAACCAATTGTCGTAGGAACAATATGGCGCAGGCTAGTTTCTAAGGTCGCTGCATCACTGGTTAGTAGGGATATGACTCAATACTCAGGGGATTTCTAATATGGTGTAGGGGTTCCATGTGGCAGTGAAGCTATTGTGCACGGAGTCAACAGGCTTGTAAGGGAAAAACAACACGACTCTTCCAAAACAATGCTGCTAGTTGATTTCCAGAACGCCTTCAATATGGTTGATAGGTCTGTTATGCTTCACGAAGTGCGTCAAATGTGCCCAATAATATCCAGATGGGTTGAGTTTTGTTATTCAACACCATCTAGGTTATACTACGGCTCCTCCACACTCACATCTGCACAAGGCGTGCAACAAGGAGACCCCTTGGGTCCTCTTCTATTTGCCTTAACATTACATCCCATTGCTTTGAAGATTTCTAGGGAGTGCAAGATCGACCTACAAGCATGGTACCTTGACTACGGTACCATCATTGGCGACACTTTGATGGTTGCAAAGGCACTTGATATTATACAGCAAGACGAGAAGGCTAAAGGGCTCAATCTCAACGTCAAAAAGACTGATATATTCTGGCCTACTATGGACGTCAGGTGCAATCAGGTGGGGTTTTTTCCAGCAGCTATAGGAAGACCATTAAAGGGTGTCAAACTTCTCGGAGGCTCGGTGAGTACAAATCCCTTGTACTGCAGTCAAATGATACTCGAGAGAGTTAACAAAAATACAAGTCTCATGGCTGTTGTACATAAGCTCAATGACCCCCAGTGCGAATTACTTCTGTTACGCAACTATACGGGGGTATCAAGACTCTATTCTTCCATGAGAACTACGGCTCAAACTTTTGTCCAAGATGCTCTGCAGGTATATGATGAGTACTTGTTCGATTATTTACGGCTTTTGATTATCGGAGACGGCCCGGGATATGGACCCTTGCAACATAGACTGACAACTCTTCCCATCAGAGATGGCGGGCTAGGCATCTACTCGATGAAGGACACTTCACAATACTGTTATTTAGCCTCCAGTCTACAAACTCAAAAGCTGCAGTGCGACGTCTTAAGCAAGTCTGACATCTTAGGCAAAGGCTCTATATTTCAGCAAGCCCTCGATAGTTTTGTGCAGGTGTGTGGCCTCGACTCTTCATCATGCATCAATAAATCCGCCCCCCATCCCATGCGAGCACTGGCGGTTCACTAATTTTCTGCAGTCACGAAAAAGATGCCTAATACATATGCTATGACTACTAGAGACTTAGTTCTTTGGCAAAGCAACCGGATACAACATGCTCAAGATTATTTAATTGTTATTCCAGCTGATGGGCTTGGACAAAAAATTGGCTCACACTAATTTAATGTCGTGCTTGGTGTTGAAGGTGGTTTTTGGCGAGGAGGTCACAGGAGTAATTTCGCATCAATTTCTGGCATCCTGGAATAGCTCGAGATAAGGTATGAATTTATTTTACAGTAGGGATAAGATATTTAAATTACCATTAGCTGTATTTTGATATCTCACCACCCTAGCCTAGTAGCATGGTCCATATCCCTAGCCTATACGTAAAAAAAATACCTACGCATGCGCATTAGCCTAGCTCATGCTCGAGCCAAACCCTAGGCAATTCACGCCACAGGCACTTGGATATACACGACCATCCCTTGGCCTGATTGTGGGTGTCCACGGCCATCTCCTTGGCCAAGCTTGGATGCCCACGCATTGCATTGGCCTAGCTTTGGGTATCCACGCTATTAGCTTGGCCTATCTTTGGATGCCCACGCCATTAGCTTGGCCTATCTTTGGATGCCCACGCCATTAGCTTGGCCTAACTTTGGGCATCCACATCTTTTGCCTCGCCTAACCCTTGGAGGCCCACGGACACTCCTCCTTTAGCTTTGGACGTTCACGGCCACGCCCTGGCCTGATTTTGGGCATCCACGCCATCTTCCTTGCCTTATCCTTATCTCGCGCCATCCTTAAGCCTAATCCTTATCTCATGGCAATTCCCTTATCCAATGCTCATGTCGTCCCTCCCTTCATCCTTGGAGGCCCACGGCCAATCCCTGCCTTAGCTTTGGATATCCATGCCATTAGCTTGCCCTAGTTTTGGATATCCATGCCATTAGCTTGCCCTAGTTTTGGATATCCGTGTCATTAGCATGCCTTGGCACTTGGGTGCCCACGCCACCTCCTTAGCCTGATTATGGGTACCCACGCTATTGCTTTGGCCTAATTTTGGAGCTCCACGGCAATGCCTTGGCCAAATCTTGGAGGCCCAAAGTCGTGCCTTGGCCAAACATTGGAGGCCTTACGGTTTTCCCTTGCTTGTACTCATGAAGGTCCATGGCCTTCTTCTCTCTCACGGCTATCATTGCCCCCTTTGGAGCTAGAGTATATCTTCCTCCCCTCTATTTATGGGTCCCACTGATCCAAATCCTAGAGGATTATGGATTTTATTTAGTCCATAATACTCTAGTTTCCTAATCGAGCTCGGAAATCTGGCAGCTCATGTATTTCTTCAATGCATGATTTTTACAGCCCAATCCGTGAACAATTAGGAGGCGCTTCCTTCACGAAAGTTTTTCCTCTGTGAGTCCTCTACAACATACTAAAAATTCGGAATTTTATCGAATATAGGCTGGCCTGGGCAATTTTATGAATGGATAACATGCAAACTGTTCAGAAATCCGAAAATAACATAAATGTTATGGCTTATCTTTTGCGCCCTATGCCTAACTTCTTAATAAGATTATTATGCCGTGCAACGTGGCTTATTATAATTATTGTGGCCTATCTTTAGGTATTGTATTGGCAATGCTTATGCATTCTTGATGATGGCTACGCTGTGATAGCATCATTCATCTGTTTTTCCTGATTATGGACTTGCTTCTATAATCAGTGCTATAATTCTTAATCATGGCTCATGGCTATGACTTATATTATTTTAGACATTCATATGTCTTCATTACTCATAGAATTGGTGCATTACATGCCACAAGCCAATTTCTCATATTTATGGCAAATCGAAAGTCGTATTTATTTGACTATTGCCACAGAGAGTTGCTGAAATCCTCTCGGTCTAAATGGCGATTGCATAGCTCAATCCTTAGACTTATCTTATCCTATCTAAATGGCGGTTGCTAGCTCAACCCTTAGATTTATCTCATTGGTTTAAATGGCGATTGCCCGGCTCAATCCTTAGACCAAATCTCAAAGAGATATTCAAGCTTATCGCTTAAATCTCTATCTTATCGCAAAGTCCCGAGTTTACCAGTAATTGGTACGACTTGCACCTAGTCATCTTTGAATTAACAAATATTTAACAAATCTTACAAGAATCAAGTAAGTTACATGGGGGGATATTCTTTAGGGTTTTGGTTTGGCGGTCTACGGCACGTGTGATTGCAACTGTTCAATCACTTAACGAGAAAGAAAACTAAGTCGTGTGAACGTTGCTGAAAAAAGGGGATGAGAAAGTGGGCGGTTTGTTCTTCCCTAATATTAGGCGCAAGACTTGCCCCACTTACTCCACACTCCCACTCTTCCACTTCTTCCACTTCTTACGAGATCAGTTGGAAATATATTGCTATAAATAGGTCACTCGACCAGTTTGGAAACAACAACAACACGAACAGATAAGTTCAACAGTTTAATTCAGTGCAAGTATAATCAATCTATCTTATCGATAATTGGTTAACTCTTCTCATTCAGCATTCAATATCTAGTGAGAACTGAATATCCATTCTTATTTTAGCAATTATATCATCAACATCACAGAAAATCATAGCAATTCTCTGATCTCATCTTTCTCTGCTTCCCTCCCTAAACCAACCCTATATCCTCTTCTTGTAACTGAAGCAATACTCGAACGACCATTTCTTGGTTTAGGCGAGTCTTGTTCGATCTTGACCTCTCGAATTCCATTACAATCTTTTATTACATCATCACACTTCACACTTTACCCCTCAGATTCTCTTTATTGTTTTACACCTAAAACATTTGGCGACCACAGTGGGAGGTCATTATCTCGGTTGTAAGAAAATATGGTTGAAACCAGGAGGCGGAGTTCAGAGAATACAAATTCTCCAAATATCCCTAATGTTCCCACGAGTTTATCTACTGCAAGTGGGGTCACAAATACCCAAGCTAGTGGCGCCATCACATCTGCTGGTCCCACCACCCAAACCGTGAGCTCTATCCCAAACAGAAACCCTAATTTTGTGTCTGCCTCAACTCGGATAGGATCAACCTTATCCTCTTCACCCATAGGCGTCCCATCCTCTGTGGTGGGTTCCGCCACGCCTCCCTCATCCTCATCTCTCAAGAGTGTCCAGCAAGGGTCCACCTCATCCCTATCATGTTCCAACATATCCCTATCCTGTGCTATAGGGAAAACCAATCTTCATCACTTCTGTCACTCCTGATGTCGTCCCCTCTCTAGTGAGACCCAACTCACCTCCTCCTTTCACTCCTACTGTCACCCAATCTCTTGGTTTGGGCCTTACTTCGCCTTTGCCACTTGCTATCACGCCGCATGTTGTGAGGGCCACCATCAATGCCGCTCCCGCGGATAATACTCCCATTCCTAACCAAGTTATTATTTCAGATCTGCTAAAGACTTATCAGGAATAAGAGGAGGATCCAGAAGATTTCGTACAAAGATTCAGAGCCAAGGCTTTGGATTATCATAATAGGGAGATAAACGAGTCACAATTGGTGGAGATTTGCATAGGAGGGATGGAGCCACAACATCAAGAATTAATGGGGAGATTCCGACCCCACACTTTCCAACAACTCTATACAGTAGCCGAACAATACACTGATATGGGAGATAACTCTGTCAACAGGGGACTGGGGACTGAAGGCCCGTACAATAAGGCCGCCAACCCACCTCGACGCATTCAGAGTTTCACCACCTACGAAAAACCAGTAAGTCAAGAGGCTAGTTTCTTAATTGAGAATTTATGTGAATTATTACACTTCTCGAGAGGACAAAGGGTGGACACGTTTGCTGCTCTCAACCGCATTGCTTTCAATGCGGATTTAACTCCGCCCTCACTGGAAGTTTCGAAGATGTCTCTCGCGTCTGAGCCCATGGTGAAGGATATTACCTTTACTGAGGAAGATATGATGGCCGAAGACGGACATAATCGAGCTCTGTACGTCACGACGCACGTCAAAAATGTGGAGTTCAAAAGAGCCTTGATTGATACTGGAGCTGCCGCCAACATCATAACTCTGAAGACTCTGCGCACCGCTAGGGTGCCTAAAAATCAAATCGTACATCATCCTGTCGTAATGAAAGATTTTGAAGGAAACATGACTAATACCTACGGGTATGTCAACTTGGATCTCAAGGTGGGACCCATCCAATCAAGGGTGAAGTTTCATGTCATTGAGAAAGAACCTGACTACCAAATGATATTGGGGCGCCCCTGGATCCGCGACAACAAAGTCGTCCCTTCTACTTATCACCAATGTATGAAGGCGGTGCTTGATAAAGAAATTATTCGTGTTGCGGCATCAGCATCTCCATATTCGCCGATATATGAAGCAGAATTCTTCGAACCAAGAGAAACTGCGCCAGAGCCGCCTAACAAAGTCTATAGCATTCCTCTACCTGCATGGTACTCTATCAAAGACGAGAAGCCACTACCATCCACGTCGCTCGAGGAAAACGTGGAAGGCGCATCTACTTCATCAGGACTTCTTATGTATGGTTCGATTATATCTCATAAATCACCTTATTCCAAAAGAAGTTATAATTTCACTACTCAATACGATGCCGAGGGTAGAACTATCTACTCACGACGGAAATGTTAGCAATTAACAGGGGAGGGTGGAGGAAAACCTCCCCGCGTCGAAGAATGTTATCAGAATGAAGGATCCTCAGAAGAAGAAACTCAGGAAGCTCCGCCACAACTACAGGATGGATCCGACTCCACCACTGATGCTCTTGAAACCGTTAACATAGGAACGGATGAGGTTCCTAGACCTATCTCTGTCAGCTCATCCTTATCAGCAGAGGAACGTGGAGCCCAGGTTAATCTTCTCAAAGAGTACCAAGATGTCTTTGCTTGGACCTACGAGGAAATGCCCGGGCTAGACGACAAATTGGTGACACATCATCTTCACGTGTTACCCGGCTCGAAGACGGTAAAGCAACAACCACGCCACTTTCGACATGAGATAGAAGAACAAATCAAGGTCGAGATTCAAAAGTTACTCTCTGCAGGGTTCATCAAACCCATTCATCATCCTACTTGGCTAGCCAACGTGGTACCAATCAAGAAGAAAAATTGTCAGATCAGATGTTGTGTAGACTTCAGGGATCTGAACAAATGCTGTCCCAAGGACGATTTTCCGCTGCCCAACATCGACATTCTGGTGGATGCTACCTGCGGTCATGCCATGTTCTCATTCATGGATGGTTACAGTGGCTACAATCAAATCAAGATGTACGATTAAGATGCAAGTAAGACTGCTTTCCGAACTCCAATTGGAAATTTTCATTATACTGTGATGCCCTTTGGGCTCAAGAATGCAGGTGCTACCTATCAGCGAGCCATGACAGCAATATTCCATGATATGATGCATAAACAAATTGAAGATTACGTGGACGATGTTGTGGTCAAATCAAAAACACGAGCATCTCACCTAGACGTGCTGAGACAGGTGTTTGACAGATGTAGAGAGTACAAATTGAAGATGAACCCTCTGAAGTGCGCATTTGGAGTTTCTTCAGGCAAGTTCTCAGGCTTTCAAGTAACTGAAGAAGGAATCAAGGTAGACCCTACCAAAACGCAAGCAATCACCACAATGCCGCCACCAAAGACGGTAAGAGAACTCAAAAGCTTCATGGGGAAGGTCTCTTACATACGGAGGTTCATTCACGGCTTAGCACAATTCGTGGTCTCGTTCATTCCTCTACTAAAGAAGGGAGCATATTTCATATGGTCTCCCGTCCAAGAGGAGGCATTTAGGAAGATCCAACAATTGCTACTATCACCAGCAGTGATGAAAACACCAGTACAGGGACGTCCTCTACTTCTTTATACGGCGTCAAGCGACACTGCTATTGGAGCACTCCTCGCGCAAGAAGGTGACGATAATGTTGAATATCCAGTATATTACATTAGCCGTACTCTGAAGAATGCCGAACTCCGCTACCCGAAGGTAGAGAAGGCATGTCTATCCTTAGTCTTCGCAATCCAGAAGTTCAGGCATTATCTCTTATCCAACAGGGTCGTGCTAATCACAAAAGCAGACCCCATAAGATTCCTCTTGTCCAAACCGGCTCTACTCGGAAGGCCAGCCCGTTGGCTACTGCAGATGTCAGAGTTTGATATCGCTTGTGTGGCTCCGAAGGCAATCAAAGGCCAAGCTGACGCAGATCTTCTTGCAGCCTTCCCTGGAGAAGGCACTACCGCCCTGCATGAAGATGTGCCTGAGGAATTATCGGAAATATCCTTGGTCAAGGAGGATACTTGTTTATTATACTTCGATGGCTCCGCGACGCCAAGTAACAACACCGGAGGAGCTGGAATAGTATTGGTTTCTCCTGCCGGCGAGGTATTCTCACATTCGTTCAAATTAGACTTCCGATGTACCAACAATTCAGCGGAATACGAAGCCTTCCTGATTGGATTATCATTAGCCGAACAAGCGGGAGCTACCAATCTGGAGATTAGGGGTGATTCCAAATTACTGGTGAATCAAATGAATGGTGTTTACTCATTAAAGGAGGTCACTCTAGCTCCTTTTCGCGCCGAAACACAGAGACTATTAACTTGTTTCTCTGAAGCCATTATCATTCATACCGGTCGAATTAACAACATGCATGCTGATTGTCTAGCAACATTGGCTTCGAAGTTACAGTTTAAAGGTATGGAAACGACTCTCACCGTACATAAGCGTACACTTTCATCGACTTGGTTAGCACAAACTAGCGAGCCAGCAGTACATGATTGGAGGACACCTGTCATTGATGAACTCACTCGATCATCACCAGAAAGGAAAGTTCGTCTCAAAGACTTGAAGAAATTTTTCTTATTACACGGGATTCTTTATCATAGGAATTTAGATGGATCTTTGTCCAGATGTCTTGGAGATATCGAGGCCTAACAACGACTTCATCACGTCCATCAGGAAATATGTGGACAAAGTCTAGTGGTCACTTTATACAGACGACTCCAACGGTTGGGATACTACTGGCCCACCATGGAAACTCAATCTAGAGAAATACAAGGCTCTTGCAGTAGGTGTCAATCTGTTGTACACCATTCTGAAGCCTTGATTGTTGGTACAAAGTACCCACCACCCACGTGTAAGCATATAAGAAGAATGAGGCTACAATGGTCTCACAGAAGAGTGAGAGAACAAAGGTCTC
>JAJJMA010121995.1:0-13708 GCA_023529015.1 Papaver nudicaule
CTTCTAGATACTTGCTAGTCATATGACTCTTAGATACTCCCGTATCAAAAGTCTATCGATTTTTCCTTCCACCTAAACCAAAATGCATCATCTCTTTAAGTTTTTGCAATGCATACACAACTTATGGATTATATTGCTTCGGTTGTAGCAATTTTTATATTTTTAGCGGCTAGTGCTTGAAACGCCTCTTATGATGACACATTTGGTATGTCGCTATTATCATCTGCTTCGTGATCATTCTCATCATTTAATACTGAGTCGAAAATTTTTATCATCTGTAGGCGATTCTATAACCGGATCATTTTCGTTGGGATAATTCAAAAATGGTCGACTTTCATCACATTTCTATAGCGTAAATTCGAAATGACATCAGTTAATTGTTGGATATCTTCTTCTAATTGACCATCCCAGAACATTAATTTCTTCATATCGAATATTACCATGCCATAGTAGAAATGATAATTTTTTGAAGATATTTTAGGTCGACTTCAAAAAAACTTCAAAAAGGCTAAATATTATACTATATAGTATTTCTTTAAACACTAAGTATTCAATGTGAATGAATAAATATTCGATATATAAATAACCTCGCTAAACGAATATTTTTTATTTTTACCAGTCCCGAGGTCATTCATTTACCCAGATTTTACTGGGCATATGATTTAACTGTATAACTGGGCTTTTCGGTGTACTACTGGGCTTCCCGTAAAATTATGCCTGCACAAGTTATTGGGAGTTGATTTTTCAGCTGAATTGGATGAAATGCAACATTAATAGCTAAGTAGCTAAATCCTGACAGCAGTTGAAAACTTGACATTAGCGTACAAGATAAAAGAAAAACATAAGCATGATGCCTTTTTGTATCCTAATTATATTCTGGTGATCACATTGTCAATCTCCCTGAAAACAGAAACTCTCATTTCTGTATCTTTTTCCTTGAGCAGCTCAAAGACACAAACATCTCCTTCAGTCAGACCTAAATCTCGTCTAAGAGTAGCCCAACCGGTAGATAGTTTTGCCATAGAGCCTCTGACAAAGTATCCAAGCGTCCACACTTTATCACCTGAACTACGAACCATAACATTCTTTATGTTCTTCAGTAGATGTTTCGTGGCGAAGCCTTTAGGAATATGCTGCAAGAATTGGAAAAGTTTTCATTACAGGTAACACACCACATAAATAAACAGCAAGTTAGTTATAGTTGTTTTTCAATATTGATGAAGAGTGACAAGTCCAAAACCATAAATCGTTAAATGCATGCATTCCCAGACGGTGGGTAGGCTTCAAAAGTCTCTATGGGCACAGTTGATATTTTACCTTTACAAAACTTATGCATAATTGTTAGCTTTAGTATAGCACATAAAATTACTCCAGACAAAAAAAGAAGAAAAAAACATAAAAAAAAAGGGTGAAGTGTTTAGTTAAGATCTCTCACCAGATTTCCATAATTTAGATAGGTATCTCGCATACAAACTGCAAAGTAAGGATACTGAGACTGAGACATGAATAGCTTGGTTATTTCAGCCACTCTTTCATTGCCATCGGTTCTCCGTGATGATTTAAGGGAAAGTTTTGAGGCGTCAGGTGAATCGGACGTGTCTTCACTCTCTTGATGTCTAACAACCGCTAGATGTTCCCCTGATGCAGTTCTTTGATTTTCTAAACACGGTGACCTGGTTTCATCTGAAACCAAAGACTTTGCACCCTTATTTTTGTTGAGTTGCATGGGGATACCCAGACCAGGAGGAACTGACAACTGTGCTTTCTCCCCATCTGTCTTACTTTCAACATGAGTTCGAGAAGGAGGTGCGTCCAACAATATCACGCCATCATTTTTTTCTTTTTCTTTCCTTTTGCTCAACCGGCACCTCTTCTTAGGATTAGACTCACCTGGGTTTCCGGAATCATCTAAAGGCTCCATAGCATCAATAATACGTACACAGAATTGTGAATTCCCATTGTAGCTGATTCCCAAAACATGACCATCTCTTAAAGAGTGATGTTCTGTAAATTCCTTCCAACCTTTGTAAAACCAAACCTTCCCTTCCGATCTCTTCAATTCCACATTCCAAAGTCTATCATCAGCGCTTTTCAGAGCGACAATATCAGACAATGTCCTTCCTATTTTTCTTAGGACCTTTTCAGGAATCTCCTGCAAGAAACATAAACTGTTAAACTCAATTCTAGTATTTATAGATCACGAACCATTAGAAAGTACATTAACACCGAGATTAACAACATGGTACATTCGGTTAGTTCTAACATAAGAAAAATGATCCAAGGAATCTCACCATCTGAAATTTCTTATTCTCTGTCCAAATAGAAAGAAAACACGGCTTCCCTTTACGCGAACCCTCCACTTGATCAACTTTTGTCCTTCCCTCCATGGCAGTTTCTTTTCTCTTCGGTACATCGCATTTAAACAATCCACCTACACATTATACATACGAACATGTGTTCACTGTTAGATAGGATTACGCCAATTGCCTGAGCCTATAAATATTAATAAAGAGACAAATATGCATAGATTGCAAGAATGACTCACAGTTCCTTTTGTCGGAGCAAGATGTGTCTCTTCCCACATCTCCTGCGCGATATTCATGCTGATCAAACTCGGAACCATTAGAAGTGATTTTTTCCCTACTTGTTTCTCCATATTCTTTCCTTTTTCTCGAGGGAATCGATTTTACGCCATTATTGCTACCCGTACAAGGCAATACCTTTTCACATCCATTTTTACCATACAACTTAACAGCAAACTGTGAATTACCAAGATATTTCATAGTAACAAAATCCTCATGGCCTAAATAATGTGCTTCAACAAATTCAGGCCATCCTTTACGGAAAGATAAACTACCATCTTCTTCTTCTCTAACCTTGACATTCCAACATCCTATTGGACTTCGAAGGACCGAATCATAGGGTATCAACCCGTCAAAGTTCCCAATGAAATTTACTGGTATCTTCTGCATTATATATTGAGTCAAAATGATAAATAATTTAATGCAATTACAAGTTAAACAAGAGAGTAATTACAACATTATAGAATGAACATTACAAGTTAAAGTCTAATTAATCATTTTGTGCAACAGCTAAATCTTTTCGTCTAACCCTCACCATCTTCAAACTTCAAATCCTTGATAAATGATGAGAGATCAGAACTCTTTTTTTTTTGGGCCAAACTAAAAATGGAGACAAATATGCATGTTTAGTTCACATCAAATTACAAATAATGAACTCAACAATATGAATGCAGCAAGTATTCTTAATCCAAATTTTTTGTAACTAAACTTGCGTTTTATTTCTCTAGATACTACTCCAGTAAATACAAACAACCCATTTTTAACAACCAATAATCAGTTGAACAACGTGAGTAACTTACAAGCTTTCTCTCGAAATCCCCCATCATTACTTTGTAAAAAGAAGGTCTACCGTAATTCTGCCGAGTACCCATTTCCTTGTTTATGTCTACAATCAAGAACTTGCTTAGCCAAATTTTACCGGAAAGATGAAGATGAAGAAGTAGAAACTAGAAAGTACCAAGAGTAAGTCATGGCATGGCATGGGAGCGACAAGTGGGTATATACTAAGAGGGGTACCAATGTCAGTTCTCCTTGAAGCAGAGACATGTGCGAAAAAATCCTCTGTCTCCAAAATTGGTGTCCCCCCGTGTACCAAGAGAAGGAGGGAGAGGGCGTGGTAGGGTGATTTTGGATTTTGGCCCTCCCCCTCCTTCTCTTGGTACACGGGGGGACACCAATTTTGGAGACAGAGGATTTTATCTCAAGACATGTAAGCGTTGTAAATGTGGCTGTATGCATCTGCAGCGCACAGAAACATCCGTGATGGTGTCTGTTACTGTTGACGCTGTTCTTTCTTTTTTTTTTTTTTTTGATAGAATACTGTTGACGCTGTTACGTTACAACATCTTGTATTGTCGTATCTGTACATCGTGCGTATCAAAAATAACATGTTCCTACTTCCTAATTTCCGACACAGTTAAGGGAAGCGCTTTGACCGAACTTGCATAGATTCTGGTTTAAGGTATACGTGTTAAAGTCTTCCAGACACGTGTAGTTACTGTCAGAGCGGTAAATTATTCCCCTTCTAGAGATTGCTGTCGTTGAATCTCTAGGAAATGTGCACTTCCCAACAAGATAAGGTCCTAGTAAGGAGTAGTTTGAGATGACTGATGAGTGAAGTAACAGCGGTGAATAAGTAAAAGGAAACAGTACTAAACTGAATCACTGATTTTATTATTATTATTATTATGGTGACAAGACTAAAGAACGTTTTAATGGAGCATGTTCTAGTCTAGGTGTTGGACTTAATTACAGAGAAACAAAACATTGAGCTTTGGATTTCATTTTTCATTTTTCATTTCATCATTCATGGTTATGTGTTTTCTTAGGAGAACAAAAGCTTAAATCCATAACCCAGAGATAAACCTCAGGTTAATCTTTCTTCTTTATGGTTTGGGTCATCTTTAATTACTGTCTCCTCTTAATTCTTTGATAGAAAAATGGGTTTCGATGCTGATTTAATTTGAGTATTTGATACTACTGTACATGAACAAGCTTAGATTTTCTATTCTGTTGATCAGTATTTGATGATATGCTTCTATAATTTAAGTATCTGTTTCTTATATGCTTATTTGCATGCCTTCCTGTTTGCACATAATTACATTAGTACTGCTTGTTGTTGGGAAGATTTTCATCTAAGGTTGGATATGGAGTCATTTGTTTTTATGTAATAGAAAATCTTAAGGGAATTGTTTTGCTTCATGATACTATGTTTTTGGTCCTTCCCTTTTTGTGGGTTTTTGGTAGTTGTAATAAGAAATCAATACTTGAAATTTATTTTTTATTTGGATTCATATGTTCTTGGTACCTTCTTATTATGTGGGTTTTGGTAGATACAGAGTTTAGTACTTGAAATGATTGTTTTTTCTCAATGTGGTTTCTCTTGTCTGTTAAAAAGTTTGTGGGAACGCCGTTATGAGTAAAGCTTCTTTTATTTTCAGTGCCCAAGTGCAACTTCTGTTTAAAGGTAGTTTGTATGTGAATGCATGATTAGGCAGATACTGTGATGTTTATAGCTAAGAGAATCAAGTAGTAGACTAATAATGGAGATGCACAATTACTCTAGGACTTATCTCAGTAATTTTCAATGTGATGGATCTCTGTTTCGCCATTGCTGGTTTAGAAAATTTGGAGCCATTATTTTGTCACTCATAGTATTGGGTTACGGTATGTAGTTCATAATACAAATCAACAGTTCCTATTTTCATTGTTATGACTTATCTTAACTTCAGGTTTATACTGCTTGACATGAATTTCTGATTTAACTGCTAACTTAGTGTAACTCATGCCATGAGGCAGACTTGCACACCATGGAAACCTCAGCGCATTTAATGTCCACTCTCTACATTTAAATTCTAGATTTCATGTCAGGTGTGAGACTTGCTCATTTCTTTGTTATAGTATAGGAGATGACCTTGCCTCGATTAGGAACTTAGGAAGGATTAAGAGAGAACAACTTGTTATCAACTTCTTTGCATGAGTCATGATCTCTGTACCTGTAGGATACAACCTGGTAAATTTGGTGAAGTTTGGTTTTAACGGGTGGACCCAAAAATCAATCTTACGGCATTGTCACTTAAGTTCCCTGTTAAGGTTCCAATACATAAGTTTATATCCTGTGAGCCGAACAATTTGACCTTAGACCCATACGGTCGGCTTATCTATAATTGAAAGACGATTTAGCACCAACAGGCATCTACTTGGGCTTGTTTGATTAGGGACCTTTCCTTTTATCTGTTTCCCTTTAGTCTGCTTCAGTTCAAGTTTGTTGACGGTAGTTTTACCACTCTTGCGTAGGAAACACTCGTTTCAATACCAATATACCACCTAAGAGTGAGATTATGTTTTATGGCACCTACTATATTTCAGAAATGCATCCATCTGAACTTTAGCTTGTCAATTGAAGTTGATCAACCCTTCAATTTTGAGTTCAAGACATCAAAAAAACACAAACATAATGTTATTATTTCGTTCATAATATTCTGTAAGTTCAAACTTGTGGATTTTTGATCGAATGTCTATGTTCTGATTTCAGGGGGATTCTTTTCTTTAAGCAATCTACATTAAGGTAAACTGGGTCTACTTTCAGGTTTTTACATTTATTTCTTGTTTATCAGAAAACCCTCAAACAAAAAATAGTAGTTAAGGAAAAAGGTTTTGAGCTCTCTCATTGTTGCTACCCTATTTCATTGTCTAACAAAGGTACGTACCCAATTGTTTACTGTGAAAACAGGGAAAACAGGAAAAGTGTTAAAACTTGAAACTGAAATGAGTAGAAGAAGGGAAATGGGAGAAACTAATGATTGGTCTAGTTTGAGAGAAGAGCAAAGGCCCAAATTCTACAAGATCATTCATAACGCCATCATCCAAGCTGGGTCTTTTGTAAGTCAGATTACTAACCTTTTGGACCCTTTGGTGATAATATTAATGTTGTCTTGTTTAAACATGTGACTTATATTTTAAGTATGATGAGGCTTGTAAACTTGTGTAGGAGTTACCGGAAAAATTTGTCAAAAAGATTGAAAAAGATCTCGTTGATGATGGTATTGCAATCCTCAAAGTTCCAAGTGGTGTTGAATGGAGAGTAAAGATGATACGGAAATCCGATGCCGATGATAATGGTGGTGGCGTTTGGCTTAGAAATGGAATTCGAACATTTATGGATTGCTATTCCTTATCTTCTGGACACTTTCTAGTTTGTAGATATGATGGAAAATATGATGGAAATTGTCAATTTCATGTTGTTATTTTCGACATGACGGCTAGTGAAATTGACTACCATCACTTCGAAGATAATAGTGATGACAGTTCTGAAGATGATCACTCCAACAACATAGAATGTTTTGACTCCCGAGAAGATGTAGATTACGCGAAGACTTTTAGAGGCTCTTCTCCAGGTAACTCTTTCGAACCATTTTTTTTTTGTCAATAAAACAAAAATAATATATGTAGTAAGAAAGAATGAATGAAATTACAAATCCCAGTAGGAAGCCAAGAATCATGTCCCAAATACGTTTGGCTGGTCCTTGTATTCCTCTTGTCGTCCAAGAAGAAGCTAGTTGCATGCCGAAATAGGAGGATACCATTGTATGTTGCTGGGAAAGAGGAGTCTTCATACTTGAGTAGAAAATGGGAAATCCAAAAGCAAATGAAGGGAGGAGAGGATTCAGTTCTCACCTTGCATAGAAGGCATATACTCCCACTGATAATCTCCTGTGTTGTTCTAGCTTGAATTAGAACCGCGATTTTGTTTCACTGTATGAGATTACACTTCGGTTGGAGCTTTTCATTAAAGATAAACCCATCTTTGTGCATGCTCGTTTTCTAAATTATTGTTACAAATGCTTATGTCGATGCAGATAGAAATGAATCAGATGAAGACGATGACGATGAAGTTGCTAAGAAGCCTTCAAAGACGGGTTCTTCGGGAAAGAATAGTGGTCTATCTTCAAACACCAAGGAATATGTTGCTCGCGCAAATATAATAGAGCACGAATTTGCATCCACATCTGCATATCCTTTCTTCAGAATTATAGTGCATGCATCATATGTGCAGCACAATTACATGGTGAGCTCTTTTCAAAATCATTGACATTTAAACATTTTTCTATGTCATGGTAAACCATTGTTGATTAACGAAGTATAGCTATGTAATCTTACCTTGGATGACATTTGGGTGCTGCTCATTCCAAATTTTAAAACTTTTCTATGGATTGCAAAGATTGACTTTGTACGAATTTGTTAAATGTGCAGCCAATACCATGGGCATTTGAAAGCTACTTCCCTGATGGCTTAAAGTACGTGAAAGTTAAAGCTGTTTCAGATGGGCGATCATGGCAAATTAAAATTCGTCGTACAGACACAGACTTGAGGTTAAGCAAAGGTATTACTAACTTCATGAATGAGAAGAATGGTTTGGACTTGAAGGTAGGTGATGTTTTAATGTTTGAAATCGTTAAAAGAAGATACCTTGTGTTAAAGGTTCATGTTTTCCCTCCCCGCGACTGAAAGAAATGTTCGCACATGATCCAATTAGTAAACTCATAGCAATGCTAAACAACTTTCATTTCCAACTTAAATTGTAGTTTAATTGAATGGTCATGTTTCTTGTAATCAGTGTTTACATGTAGCAGTACTAGTAGTATCAACTATTAACAACATTTGTTGTAATGTCTTCGCTTCTTTAAGAAGCCGTATCATGCAATCACTATTCCATTTTATGTAGTGACACTGCTAGTTCTAATCTCCCAAGTACTTGCTTCTTTAAGAACTCCAAACTGCTTTCCAATGTCCTAATTTGCCCGGTATCAGCCAACATCGTTGGTTGTTTATGAAAGCTGATCCTGGGGCTTCAAAAAAATTGAAGCCCTCGGTTTTTACTTCAAATGTCCAGCCGTCATTATAAGTAACCCTTATACTTATTACACCCCACTTACAAATAGGGGTGGGACTTGGGTTGGGTCAACCCACCCAACTCGTGCCCAACCCGAACGTTGGGCGGGTTGGGTTAGGATTTTCAAAATTTTGGGCAACTATGGGCATATATTTCACCAACCCGAACTAACTTGGGCAAGCATGGGTTCACATATCTCTAACCCAAGCAACCCGAAGAACCCACGGAACTATAAAATAATTTATATAATTATTTTTATTAGTGGTATTATTATAATTTTTAGTATAATTTTTCATATTATTTTTTTATGTAAAGAATATTATATTATTGCATTAATAAGAATCTCAATTTTAGTATAAATGAAGTAACTAAATCTAATTGTTACCTAGATTTATCATAAAATATTGATTTAAAATAAATTGTAATAACATTTGTGCGTGTATATATATAACCTACCTTTGCACATTTTAGTTACATCATATGATACATGTCTACCTTATTGTTAATTAGTATGAACGAATAAAATTAGTTATATGAATAAAGCATATCTCTTTTATTAGCGTGAATGAATAAATAGTTTAAAAGATTATTTCCATTGGAATTAATGTCACAATTATTAATGAAAATCTTTTAATGCCGTCATCTATATTGTTCATTATATTACGGTTTTTAGTTTCAAACACGCATCATGGACCAACCCGAGGAACCCGAAGAACCCAAGATACAAGTTGGGCGGGTTGTGGGCACACCTCCATGGGTTCCATGGGTTTCATGGGCAACCTGGGCAAAGAATTTTTAGTACGGGCATGGCTCGGGCAAGCCCTCCAACCCGCCCAACCAACCCAAGTCCCACCCCTACTTACAAATTATAACACCCCACTTAATATTTTTCCTAATCTAATTTAAATCAAAAACCAAACAAATCAAAACTTAAAAATCAAAACATCAAAAAATTTCCCCTTCTCCTACTTCACTTTTCTCCTCCAAAATTTTCATTTTCGATTTTTTTATCATGGATGCAACCAACAATGGTGGAACAATGGAGTACCAAAGGTAACCATCCAAACCCACTCTTTGTTATTGATTTTGGTGCTAAAACTAGGTAAGATTCACTCCATGAAAATCAAAAAACGAGTACCAGAGATACTTACGACTGGCTATTAGAGCCGTAAGTCCTTCTTACGTCTCGCATCTGAAGAACAGCTAGCCGTAAGTAGTTTGTTAGGTAAGCCATTAAAGCTTCGGATCCAAGCCGTAAGTTCAGTTTACTAGCCGTAAGTTAGTTACGTCTCATTTCGATACTTTAGTTACTAGCCGTAAGTTCCTTTAAATCAAAATTTTTTTGTCGCAAGGTTACAGGCCGTAAGTAATATTGTGCAGCCGTAAGTATAGTTACGGCTGCTTACCTATTTGTCTTACTAGCAGCCGTAACTATACTTACGGCTGCAGAATATTACTTACGGCCTGTAACCTTGCGACAAATAAATAAAGAATTAAGAAAACACTTACGGCTACTAACTAGAGTATCAGTATTAGCCGTAAGTAAGTTACGGCTACTAATATTAACTTACGTCTTGGATCTGAAGCTTTAATGGCAGCCTAACTTACGGCTAGCTGTTCTTCAGATGGCAGCCGTAAGTACCTCTGGTTCACGAATTTTGATTATGATGGAGTGAATCTGACCTAGTTTTCAATACAAATGAGTGGTTTTAGATGCTTATGTTAGGTGCTCCATTGTTCCACCATTGTTGGTTGCATCCAAGATAAAAAAAAAAAAAAAAAAACTTATAGCCGACGGCGGCGGCAGTGATGGAGGCGGCGGTGACAGTGGCGGTGGAGGCGGCGGTAATGGTGTAAAACACTAAACATAAATTCAAACCCAATTATTTTTTGATTATCAGTTTAATCAAGTTTAATTTAGTTAATTATGTGGTAACTAATTAAACACTAAACATAAAGAGGTAGTTTTGGTATTAAAAAGAATTTTACATAGGGGAGAGCAAATTTACTTCTGGGAACCAGTGATCCGAGGGCTTCAAGATTTTTCGAAGCCCCTAAATCAGCTTTCTTGTTTATATCAATCGCGGCGACCTATTTTTTGCATTGGGCAAGAAACGAGAGATATAATAATAAGTTTTGTTGCAAAATTTGTCAGCTTAAATTTTATAGAACTACAACATCTCCTTTTTAAGTTTTGCAACAATGGCATTGTGACCCAGAATATGCCTTATGATGATGACCCAAAACATGTGATGCATTGTATTCGTAGCCGAATTTTTCTTTGTGAGCCAAAATCTACCTTGCAGAAAGCTGGAATGGGAATTACCCATTCCAGAGCATAGAATCTGCCTTTGTTTTCTTAAATTTTCCGTCAGATCTCAAATCTTCCTAGTTACTCATTAAAAAGAATAATTGCCTGATAAGGTGGACAATCGAGTAGATGTAATTTGTAAACCAAGAATGTCAGTTTAAATGTAGATCAAGGCGTTATTTCTGTTTCATTCCCCTGTGGACGAGCAGGAACAATTTGTTTTTGGTAGATTTGATGGGTCCTACGGAAAACTGCATACAAATTACAAGGTCATGACTATATATGACAAACTAAGAAATAGTTTTTCTCTCTCTTTGACTTTGGCCTTGAGTCACGCAATTTTGACCAAAGGTCAAGACATTCAATTCTTTTCAATTTTCTGAATCTTCTTCAGTGAATCGATCAACCTGAATTCATTGTTAGGGTTCTAGACCTTTACACCGGAGAAAAGCTATGAAAATCAAGGAAAACAAGATAAAGCCTTTTGAATTGGGCTAGCAATCCTCTGCCTTTGAAGAACTATGTAAATAAACTTTAATATTGATTAACTGATGGCTTTACAAGCCTAGGATCGAGCTATATATAGCAGAACAAACTTGGTAGACAAGTAAACTAACTAAGGAAACCCATTAAACTAGGAAACTGAATGCTAAATACGTAAGGAAATCAAATACTTGGCTAACAAGCTAACTTAATAAAAGAAGTAGGAGTTGGCATCGCAACATCCCTCCCTGCCTGAAACAAGGCTTGTCAAAACGCACACAGATATCATCAGCATCTTCCCATGTCGCATCATCTTTGGAGTGACCTTTCCACTGAATCAACCATTGTGTACCAGCCTGATTGCCCTTCTTATACATCCTTCTGTCTAAAATTGCTTCCGGCTCCCATTTGTCATAGTCGATAATGGCAGGTAATGTAGTCTCAGTAGGAGTAGTAGGACCTAATTTCAGTTTCAACTGTGATACATGGAACACATGATGGATCCTACTAGTGACAGGTAAATCAAGTTTATATGCCACAGTCCCAATCTTCTCAAGAACCTTAAAAGGGCCATAGAAAGGAGGAGATAGCTTCGAAAAGGACTGATTAGCAACAGTTATCTGTCTGTAAGGCTGAAGACGAAGATAAACAAAATCATCAACCGAAAAATGTCTTTAAGTTCTGTGAGAATCAGTGTAGTTCTTCATTCGAGCTTGTGCATCGGATAAGTGAGATTTGAGCAGCTTGAGAGTATGATCCCTGGCATGTAAGTTCAAATCCACATCATTCACAGGTGTTGAACCAGGTAAATAAGCCGAAATAGCTGGTGGAGGACGGCTGTAGAGAGCTTCATATGGTGTCATTTTGATTGCAGAGTGGTAGCTGGTGTTATACCACCATTCGGCCCATGTTAACCATTTGAACCAATCTTTTGATTTCATTCCTGCAAAGCACCGAAGATAACATTTTAGTGTACGATTCGTGACTTCTGTTTGGCCATCACTTTGTGGGTGATAAGCTGAACTCTTGCACAGTTGTGTGTCTTGCATAGCAAAGTAAGATTCCCAAAAATTGCTCATGAAGACAGGATCTCTGTCACTAGTGATGGTCTTGGGCATTCCATGGAGTCTTACTACTTCTCGAACGAATAAGTCAGCAATTGTACTGGCAGTATATGGATGAGATAATGCAACAAAGTGTGCATATTTGGTCAGACGATCAACAATGACTAATATGGAACTCTTACCATGATAAGGTGGAAATCCGTCGATGAAGTCCATAGATATGTCAATCCAAACATCTGAAGGAATTGGTAGTGGACTAAGAAGTCCAGGAGGAGCTACAGACTCAGTTTTGTTGCGTTAGCAAATCTCACAATGCCGAATATATTCCTTAATGAAGTGTTTCATACCAGACCAGTGAAAATTTTGTTGTATCCTCTTGAAAGTTCGCAAATAACCAGAATGGCCACCCAATGGAGTAGAGTGAAAGTCATGCAGAAGTTTTCTACACCATTCCGAAGACTGAACCACCACAATTCTCCTTTATAACGCAACACTCCATTCACGTACGTGTAGTGACGTTTACTGTCAGGTTGGAGCTGTAATTGGTCAATCAATGCTCGCAAGGTTGGATCATTATGACATTCAACAATAATGTCATCAACACCAGAGAAGATCGGTGCACTTATTGCCAATAGTTGGGGATTAACAAGGCGATACAAAGCATCTGCAGCTTTGTTTGACGAGCCACTGCGATAAATGATCTCATAATCATAGCCTAATAATTTGGAAACCCACCTTTGCTGCTCAATCGAAGATAGACGCTGCTCCAAAAAGTACTTCAAACTCCTCTGATCCGTATAAATCTTAAAATGTCGACCAAGCAAATATGGTCTCCATTTATTTACTGCACACACGATTACCAGCATTTCTTTGTCATAAACAGATAGATTAAGATTCTTACCAGATAAGGGTTTACTGTAAAATGCTATAGGTCTTGCACATTGCATTAGCACAGCCCCAATGCCACCACCAGAAGCATCACACTCTAAATAGAACTCTTTAGAGAAGTCCGGTAGGATCAGAACAGGCGTAGTAGTTAAAGCCTGTTGAAGCAATTTGAAAGCAACAATTGCCTCTTCAGTCCACTTGAATGCGTCATTTTTAAGCAGCTGAGTTAAAGGAGCACTAATCTTGCCAAAATCCTTCACGAATTTTCTATAGTAGCCGGCCAAGCCTAAAAATCCTCTAAGTTCTTTAACTGTAGAAGGAGTCTTCCATGAAAGAATGCATTGTATCTTCTCTGGCTCAACTGAAACTCCATCAGACGAGATTAAGTGGCCAAGGTAGCCAACAGACTTTTGTGCAAAAGTACATTTGGATTCCTTCACTGATGCGTGTCGAATTCGCACAAATATAATTCAGTTCTTAACCTTCA
>JAJJMA010122037.1:0-20075 GCA_023529015.1 Papaver nudicaule
GTGAATCATTGGCGATTCAGTAATCATTAATTCATATAAACTCACTTCTCGTACATGTCTACTGTTAGAGCATGGCTAGGTCAACCTCACTAAGTGTTGGAATGTCAAGCTTAGTTGTCAACTTTAGTGATCAAAACTCGACCGCTAAACAACATACATTAGGTAAGGTCATCATTGAGTTAGCTTTAGGTTGTGTAAGATTTTGGTAGGATTTAGAATCACTATTTGAAGAGTTGAAGAAGACTGAAGATCAAACGAAGACATCACGCTTCATCATTCAAGAGGTTAGTGAATCTAAATAACACGATTCCATTATCTTTTACACTTGTGCTACAAAAGACAAGAACATAACTCATTGATGAAGCTTTACGTTATGACTTGATTTCTTGTGATCAGTGTGTCTTAAGATAAAACTCTGCTTTATCGCTTGTGATATTGTTGTTGAAGTTATGACGATCCATATTGCTTAGAGCTTTCTTTTCTTCTCTGTCTCTAAGTAATATAAGGTTTTTCCTAAAACCTTCGAGTTGGATATAGCAGTTGTGATGTTGTCTCGGTGGTATTACGAGATTTATTCCATCACAGTATTGTGTCTCTACTTACCTAGTTTGACTCTGTCGGATTGATTAGCACATACTTGTATGAGCTAAATATAAGAGAGATCGTGACTCACACTTATGTTGTGTAGACTCGATATACTGTTGTTCTGAGTTTGAATACTACGTCATGGTTTAGCTCTGATTACTGAAGTTCTGAATCATTTATTTGATTCTTGACATATGAACATCTTGTATACCATATCATACTTTTAGATTTCGAAACCATATTCTTGATTATCTCATCTTATGGAGTTTCAGAGTTCGAAACCTCTATGTAGGTTTTGGTAAAACTAAACTTTGATTTCGAAACCATAATCTGGTTTTCGCATCCATGAGCTATTAGGTCTAAATAAAATGTGACTAATGAGAGAACATGAATTCAAAACGATGTTTGCTGGCTAACAGTGGCTTGAGAATCGAGACCAATGTGTCTTCATGTGAGTTTTAAAAGGTCGAAAAGACCCTGCAGGGGTTTCCTAAAGGTTTACGTGAACCGGGAAATATAACCTGTGCGTCAAGGACAAAAAGGTGTGATGCTAAAACGTCTCTTGACCACATGGACTCTCAAGTTTGAAACCAAACATTTGTGACGAGGCTAATATGTGTTTTTTGTTTCGAATCCTTAACCAAGGTTTTGTTAAAACAAAATCTAAAGTTCGAAACCTAACTTTGGTTTCATTATGTGGAAACTTGATTTAGGAACCTTAATTCGGTTTGGTCATATATGAACTTTATGATCCGAAACCTTAATTTGGTTTCTGCCAAACAGTGTGTAGATTTCGAAACCTAAAAATGGTTATCTCAGAATGCGTATTTTCGAAGTTCAAACTTTATCATTTCAACGAATTAATGAGTTTGATTTCTCGGTTTGAAGTTTGAATTCGTTCATATTCAATGTACAAGTTGGTTTGAGTCATAGTCAGAAATATGGTTCGTCGCTCTAGTTAGTAGACAAATGATTTATGATCAATACTATACGTGATTAGATTTTCGTATGGATATACTAATCGATCAAATATTCATTTGATTTACCATTTGATGTTTTGATTTGAATTCTTGGATATCCTTAACGTGATCATCTATATTGGAATCGACAATTCAGGAGATTCAACATTTTCCTATTACTCGATGAATCATAATCTTACTTTATTGGTATGTTTTTTTGTATGATTCAGAATATCCATTGAACCTATGTGTTCACTTAAGCTTAACACACAAGGCTTGTCCTCGTCTACTATGATACGTTTATGCGGAACGTTGAGCCACGTTGGACCAGATCCCACTTCCACCTAGGATCATTCTGGCCCGTCCAACAAAGCCTATAAGTGATGTCGACATTATCAAAGCTGATGACGACATTTGGAAGTAATAATACCTTAAGTAGATTTTCGAAACAAAAGGACACGTTTTCGAATTGAGCTCTTTCCTAGGGAGCATATTTTGTAAGCACCATATTTCGAATTAAATGAAATATCCAACTATACCTTATTAGTATTATTTGCTTTGATTGCTCTTGGCCAAACATTTATTGAAATATATTTTTCATTTATGAAATATATTTTTCTTTAATGTAAAATGTTAGAGTATTAGATCTCATTAAATACTATGAGTCTAAGTGAGGTATTTCGGAACATATATGGAAATGTGCTTTAATGAATTTTCGAAATTAAGTTAGCCTCATTTCAAAGCTAAGCCTTGATCAATATAAATAGGAGTGGTTGCTCTCCTAAAAGCTTTTTCCCTCTACCAAGCTTTTCTTTGAAACTATAGCTTGTGTTTACCGCTTTTCTTTTCAATTACCTTTGAGCTTTTGCTCTTGGTCTAGAATTGCGGGAAAGTCTTCTCTAGGGATCGAGAATCCTAGAAGTACCTCTTACGGGAAACTAGTTTATATTTACTAGTCTTCTTTGTATTGTACTTGTATTATGTTCTATCACGTCTATCAAACCTTGTGATTTTGTTTATTCTATGGTCCTTCTCTTCTGCAATAAGGCCACTCAAGATCATTGTAATTAGAACATATTCTCTATCTATTAACCTGGATTTGTCAGCAAGCCGCTTTCGGTTTGTGTGCCTAAACTATAGATATTAAGTGGAATCAAGATTGTTGTTATTGGATTTATTTCTTGCAGGTACAATGTTCTTCACGATCATATCATATTGTACTTGCTCCAGCTGATTGATTGAGTCCAACTGGGACGACAAGGTTGCTCTTTCGGGAGTTTTGGTTTTGAAACCTTGATCGATATATCGAGGGGTTTATCACCAAGTAAACTTAAATATCCCCGCTCTTGGTGTAAAACGACTTCGGTGAAATATTTGTTAGTTACCAAGGATATCATCTAGCGATTTGACCTGCCGCTATTTGGTTGTTGTCCATAAGGTTGTAATCGTCCGATTAGAGGTTGGGTAGCGATAGTCCTCGCGATGGGATGTGAGGCAACTCTTGCGTAAGACAGTAAAGGACGTCTGTTTGCTTAGGGGAGTACATGTGCGTGACCACATTGATGTGGTTGGAGGCGTAGGAATACTGAGGGGAAATCTTTGTGACTAATAGTCGTATTAGGGTCATATTGTCTGCACCAGCTAGTTTGAAGTCTGAGAGTAAGTGTGTTAGCGGCTTAATTCTTAAGAGTTTTCAAACTGGACTAGGTCCCGGGGTTTTTCTACGAGTTTGTAGTTTCCTCGTTAACAAAATTATTGTGTGTACTTTACTTTATTTCCGCATTATATTTGACTTGTCATTTATAATTAAAGTATCGTACTTGGTCGTTGACATAGCCTTTCGGATCTTGTATTGAATCTCTTTTGTGAATCAATCAGTGACGAAAGAGATCTTGTTCTTGATTTCTTGATTACAGGAAACGTTCAAGGTTTGAATTATAGGTGGACTAAAATAAAAGATTGGTGGTGTACTCGGTACCCTCGTCTTTTCAATTGGTATCAGAGCAGGCAAACACCTGAATATCTAACAATCTGTGTTTGGCTCGATCCAACCTATAAGAAAACCATGAATAACATTGATTCATGTCTTGACAACTCGACACAAAATATTGTTAATCCTTGTTCTAGATCTGCACTAGTTTCAACCACTTCTTCATAACTAGATTCTAGTATGTCACCTAATCCTGGTCATGTTATTTTTGGTAATAACCCATACTAGGGATCTGACATATCTGACTCTGATGCTGAAAAGGAAGCGGAGGAATAATTGGCCAGACTATTAAAACCCATAAATATGATCAACTCGGAAAACAAGAGATTGAGATCCGAGTTGACACGTCTAGGAAAGCATTAGATTAAAGGATCAACTTATTGAATAACTGAACACGGAAAATGAATCTCTAGAAGAATCTGTCAAAACTCTGAAGATCTCTATTTCAGAAAACTCATACAATATCAGTCATTTGCAGTCAATAATCAACTCATCACTTGTGTCTGATCAAACTGATAACGTCTCTTATAATCTGTTTATTAAGGAATTGTTCGACAATATCTTATACAGACAAGATCTTGATGTAACCTGTGCCAAGGATTTTATAAGGGTTCTGAGTATAAAATTATGTATCCCTAAGAAAGAATCTATTGTACCAAGTGATGAAATATTGTCATCTGGTGAAAATCCTAGCAAAGGTGACAACAAGGAAAACAAGAGCAATACTGATATTACTTTGGATAAAAGGAATAACAAATGGAACTTTTCAAAAAGGCTAGAAAAATACCAAAATTATCCTAATACAAAGCAATGGCTTACAGTAATCAATGAGGTAAGGAACTTAAGAAATGAGCTTTCTAATTCTCATTGTTTTGACAATTATGTTACACCTCACTACTTGCCACTTCAGTATGTGCTATATCCTGTTATGCCTCAAACCAATATCTCAACAGATCACTTCTGTACTTGTTGTATTCAATGCAGCATCCAACTCCATACAAGAATTTCGAAAGTTCAAAACAACTGTCTCGAAACAAGAAAGGTGTTAAAAAATGAAAGTCTGCCATACGAAAAAGAAATCATTTTAGTGGATTCTGGAACCACTACTGATGAAAAACGCGTAACTACGCGTGAAACCACTTAGTCCATTTCATGAACTTGCCCATCCTTGCAATATTTAGGTATTAAGAGGATTCGTGCATAACTATGTAGGATAGTGTTCTATCATCAGTAGTTAGAAAATATTTTGTTTTCTCTATCTGTTAAAAGCAACATATCTCTTTAACAGGTTATTCTCTTTTCTCTATCAAATGAATTCTCATTTTTTGATTCGCAAGAAATAAATTATATTACCAGTTTGGTTGTTGAATTTTAGAGAAAGATAATTAATGCTAATAACAAATAAAAATGTTCCATTATTAACTAAAATACCATATTTCTGTTTCGAAATTTAAAATATTATTTAGGTAGGATATTGCACAATATTCCTTGTTTCCGAAATTCTTCCATATTAAGTTCCGAACCATATTTTGGAAATATACCTAAAATATTAAAAATACATGTTTGGCAGGGTTCGAATCTAGTTCTTTCTCTATAGTGATCAAGATAAACCACTTTCGAATTCACCTCTTGTGTTTGTCTGTCTTTCTTTTCTTCATCTAAAAGAGAAAAAGCTTATTTTTGAAATTTCTGCTGTTATGGAAGGAAATATTGTTGATGCTCCTCCTTCCCTTGAAGAGTTAAGGCTTGTTCCAAAAACCAATTGTACTTGGTGAAGAATATGTAGTCAATCCGTGCCACATCAAACTTACTGAAGATGTGAACAATATTGTTGCAATGGTTTCCACAAGTAGTATAGCCAATCTCTTTGGACACTACAAAGTGATTAAGGAACAAGTTACATTGAACACTAGGGAACAAGAACCGATGAGTTTGCGTATGAATCGTGCATGTGAAAATATAGAAACCCTGATGAAGTTGTTCAAGAAACTTCTAGAGTGCAATTCTCAAGTACCCTCATCCAGTACTGAGTAGTCGTTATGTGACATATCTAGATTTTCTAGGGTTCTCTATAGATCTTTCCTATGTTATTCGAAACTAGTATAAAATAAAATAAAAAATTAGTATTCTATTTATTTGCAATTTTGTTATGTTAAAGTTTCGAAAATAATTTTGTTATCACGAAATATCTTTTGTGGGTCATCTAACGAATCTCAATGAGTCAATAAGATAAAGGTGTTCATGGTTATTGGATTTCTATCTTGAAGTGGTTAAGAGCTAACAAACCACTTGGCAGATAAATGTTAAAAGAATTCCAATTGAGATTAACCTAGGGTTTCTTTGTGTGCAAGCTAAGTAACGGGCACGTTTACACAGGCACTTGCTAACTTGTAGGTCAAGAAATCAATTGTTTTATCTCAAAGCAACTTATCTTATTGAGAGTTATAAATAGAGGGTTAAAGAACGAAAACCACAAGCATCAGCATTGCTCGGTTGAACCCACTGATATTTGTTATCTCAAGTCAGTTGTCAAGTTTATGTGACAAAAACACAATCCTTGATAAGTTTACTCTACAACCTCAGGCTAGGATAGTTTTAGGTAATCGAGACGAAGACTGATGAAGACGAAGACCAGAGCTTACTACTTGATAAATCACAACGTCCTCGATAAAGGTTAGAAAGGTTTTTCCTTTCCGTATCTTATTTACCATTTCTATCATATCAATAGTCTATGATGTTGTTTATATTCCGAAGGTATTCTAGGATTCTCCGCCTTTGCATTTGTCACATCCGTGATATTATGTATAGGTAGAGTATGTTGAATTGTCTCTTGAAAATGACCTCAACGGTGAACGCGTACATGAACGCGTACATGTGTTGTATATGGCATTTCAGAGAACAAGCAAAGTTTGTATGAATGCGTTCATGAACGCGTACATACAAGTTCACGGATTCTCCTGAATTCTATTTGACTGCTCTATGAACGCGTTCATGAACGCGTACATATAATCCATGAGAAAACTTCCAACTTTCATATCTTAAAGTTTTCAATCTAGGCATGATTAGTTCTCGGACTCGTCATTACTTGGCCCATGGAATTCAACTACTTAATCCAAGCGATGATCAAACAGGTATTTGGACCAGAAGTCGCAAACCTTCAAACAAGGTTGAGTCTTCTTTAACTATTGGCCTAGTCCAAAGTTGATAGAAGATTGAGAACGGGTATTCAAGTTATGGACCTTTTTAGTTCCGGAACTTGCTTGAGCCCTACTCAAGGTTGCTTAAACTTTAAGCAAAGCCTCCCTTGGTGATCACTATAAATAGATGACCTTCTGCAAGATACAATCTCAATCCTCTACACATCTGTACGTGTATCCTTGCATAAAGGTTGGTCGTCATCTCGAAGTCCTTTTTGGACTACGACTATTGAAAAGCTTCACTTGACACTAGTACAAATCTGGTCTGATGCCACGCCAGATTGGCGTTGCGGTATGGTTTAGGTCACGCCAATCACAAATGCTCATCGCGTGGCAAGTAATCGCGTGTTTTTAGACTACCTTTTCCGCAACGCGAAATTTCGTGTGGCCTTCGGCTATATTTCGCGTGACAAAGCCACCATGGTGCCGAAGCTTTTCCCAAGTGTTGTCCGAAGTCATGTTGTTGTTGCTACCCTTTAGACTCGTTAATTTGCTTCTCATGTGGCTGTTGTTACCCTTTAGACTCGTGAACTTGCTTCTCTTGTGGCTGTTACTTCCCTTTAGCCTCGAGAAATTGCTTCTCATGTGGCCTATTACTGCACTTAAGACACGCAAAGTGTTTATTTAGCCACGCGAACGAGTGCAATCTCTGGTGCATCTCTCACCCTTCATATTTGATCTTCCACCATCCACGTGTAACCAGGGATACCGTTAATATTTGATCTTACACCATCCACGTGTAGTCATGGATACCGTTAATATTTGATCTACCACCATCCACGTGTAGCTGTGGGTACCGTTCATCTCGGGCGAATTTTGAGGATAAATGATGGATTCTCAGCCGTTAAACAGGATGTGTTCCCAGCCGTCCACGTGTTCTACTAGGAACCGTTCAATTGTATTAGTGGGATGGAACCTCAGCCGTTCAATTATTACCGCTTTTATCTTATTCGATGGGTTTTTGACCGTTAATTTAGATGGATTTCCGACCGTCAATTTAGATGCATTTAAGGCCGTTCAATTTGATGAATTTATGGCCGTTAAGATGCATCTAATGGCCGTTCATTTGTATGCCCATTTTTCCGGGTGCCGGCTTGGGTAAGAGACTTGATCTCATAACCCGAACCCGAACCCGTACGGGTCATTTACACAAATGTAAATTAGAACACAATCATTTTTATTGATGTGATGATATGAAAAAAGAAAATGTCTAAACTATGTTCAAATAAAAGCTTGCAAGATAAAATGTTTGGACTTTGCTATCAAAGTTTGCTCACCATCTATCTAAAACATTATTGCGTTTCTCGCATTTGCTTCTGTTTTTTAGATGTTGGGTTCTCCACATCCAGTGGACTACAATTTTGTTGCTGCCTCTTGCGTTGGTTCCTGGTACACCTCTGGCTACCATCTGGAACTTGATATTCTGTCATGGCCCTCTTGCTGGTCCCCTTTGGGATTTTTTCCTTTGCAGTCACACTATGTACTTGTGTTTCTCGTTGACTCTCGACATGTTGTTTGGCTGCTGATTGTTGTATCTCATGGTCTTTTGGTAAATCCACTTTTCTTTGGTCATCTTCTTTTAGCTCCGCAGAAATAAGCTTGTCAGTATGTTTAACAGGTACTCCGTGCTCTTTTGGATTTTTTGGAGAAGACTCTGGAGTTTCCTGCAGCAAGAGAGTAATATTTAGGATTCATGCATATCCAACGTGAATTCGTTGGTCATGCGAAGACAAGGATAAAATTATTTTCCAACAGTAACTGTACCAAATGGTAATGAAGGCTGCACACAGCTTAACTGAGTCATAATCAATTAGGTAACCTCATATCTTGAGTTCTGTAATTTTCACAATCATTCTTGGTTCATCTTTATTTTTGTGCATAAGGCCCTCATATCCTTATCAGCATGAACCTGGATAGACTAACTATTAAAGAAATGTTTTCAAGAGTAAAGCAAACAAGCTAAGCAACCAACCTTAACACCAAAAGTCAAAGACTTTGGCCAAGGAATGACTGAGCCCTCGGCACCTTTTAATTTCACAAAATTTTCAGCTTGTACAGGTAAACTGTAGTTTCCATCGAATACTTCATCGATCTCGACCGCAAAGCAGTCAACATCTGCACCTATTTCAATTAAATGATGTTTTCCTGGTGATCTAAAGGCTTTACCTCTAGCAACGGGGTTCCCTTTAGAATCTCCATAAATTCTGCACTCTTTACCCTGCAGAAATATATGGCATATGAAAATTATAATAAAAAAATATGTATATATTCAATCAGTGCCTGTAAAATAACAAATACCAATTTTTGTTGAGTTGGCGAAATCTCAGAAACCCTTGGTGCTCCGACTACTTTGACTGCCTTATTTGGTTGCCCAGATTGAGATATTGTACCCCGAGAACCGGTTCCAGCTAGTCGATCTCCTTTTTCCTGGCTATCTTTTTGCAGCACACCAGTTTTTGTAACCTGCAGCAAGAGGGTAAAGTAGCATATATTCGAACCCGACATGGACTCATTGGTCATGAGAAGAAGCAGGAAAAGTAATTCTCCAACAATGTAACAGTAAGTTAGAATGAATTGTGTACCTTTTTCTTAGTCTTCTCTGGTGGCCCAGATTGGGATTTTGTACTATGAGAACCATTCTCAAGTTGATCAGCTTTTTGACTCTCTTTCTGCAGCACATCATTTCGTTTAGGTACCTGCTGCATTTTTTTTAGGTTATGGTTAGGATTCTTGTAATATGTATTCCCAAATCCAATATGGATTGGCTGGCCATCTGAATAAACAGGAAGAATGGTTATACAGCTATATCAAACAGGTTCCACATATCTCTACTTATTAGGTAATCTAATTCACACTAGCATCTGTGTCTCTGATTCATGTAAAGAAACATTCAGCGAACAAAGAACACATAACGCATTACAACTAACCTCAGGAGATAAAAGCTGGGTGCAGCTTTGGGGCCAAAGAATATACTTTCCGCGAGCATCATCTAGAGTCTTAATATCCATGTGTGGAATGGCTAAACAGTGTTTTCCATTTACTATTTCCGACACGAAGATCTTGTAGCACGAAACCGGTGACTGTGATCCATTCAGTTTCTGTTTCCCCTCAAACCAGTAAGCTTTTCCTCTGGCGAGAACGTTTGCCCTAGTGTCTAAGAAGATGTTGCATTTTACACCCTCTACACTTTGAGATTCCATTCGAGTAGCTGAATCTGCTTCTTTAGAATTTTCAATTTGTTGCATAAAATTTGGTTAACGCAATTTTCGTAGAGTCGCCTGATCAGTAATATTTAGGATTCACGTACACTGGTCCTACGATGACACAGCTAAAATCATTTGTAAGCGTTCGAGATTTATAGGGTTGACAACATATATTAGTTACCTAAGCTACTGTGGGTTTGATTCAACATATCTATGTCTAACATACTTCTGAGTACAAGCTGGATGAGGCAGATTGATGTAGAAAATTATTCGATGGAAAAAAGAAGCCAAGCAAAGCAACTAACCTGAGGTTTGTGAAGAAATGCGGTTTCAGCTTTGGGCCAAGGGATGAAACTACCCTTAGCCTCACCTAACGTTTTAATCTCTGAGCAGGGTATCGGAACTGGGAGATTTTCATTCGGTACTTCATTAACCTGGACTCTGAAGCAAGCGATCTTCACTTTTACTCCATGCACTATCACCTTTTTGGCATCAGACAGAAAAGTTGTACCTCTAGAAACGATGTTTTCCCTATAGCTAGACCAAAGTTCACATTCTATGCCCTGCATAAATACATGACATACGAACATCATAAAGAGAACACGTACACAAAACAAAATATAAATTTAAATTCCTGGAATAAGATAATGTATATTACTTTTCCTAATCCTTTATCGCCTTGTCTAGTTGCTGAACTGTTAGATTCCCGAGTATATGGAGGAGTCGGAGACTTCTGTTTAGATAGTACGGACTTGGGGCTAACGGTCACAAGATCTTGACTAGGAGAGCCTTTCTTAGGTGGAGCAGAAGGTTTCTTAGTTGAAGGGCCTTTCCCATTTGTAGCAGACCGTTTCTTATTTGAAGAAGCCTTCAGTTGTTCAGATTCAAGATGCTTTCTTGAGGATTTTTCAGTTGAATGCATCGCATCCTCAGATAGATGGATCTGTTTTCCAAGTCCATCACCTCCTGGTGAAGATGACGGGAGACTTGTCGAACTTTCCTGAAGCGTGAAGTTGAACGATGTGATGAAATTTTAGATACTGCGTGCCAAATCATTGACAAAGTAAATATAATCTCATTCGCATACCATCTAATGGATCAGTTAACTTACTTTTGGTCCATGATTTCTGATCAATTCGGAAGCAATGAGTGGTACTGGTATTCCTTGAGCAGCGAGGTTTGATGCTAACGACTTCAGCGACATTACCAACTGGGTTATTAGTGCATCCTTAGATTCCACCTGTTTCCTCAGTTGATCGGCGGTAGATTTCACGGGTTGCCTTTTCCGCTTGTCAACATTCCAGAACATGCTCGGGCACACTCCAAAGCCGGCCCCTTTGACACGCCCGCCATTATCCACTCTGATCGCAAGTGTCACGGCATCCTGATGCGGAGGAACCTGTATAGTTCCCTGTTGAATCTGATTTCGATAATGCTTCTGTGCCCAATGTAGAGTTGAAAAATTTAGCTTAAATTCTGGTTTGAACATTGCGCATTTACTTCGACGAAAAAAACATTATCAATTGGGAAGTGGGGTATTCTTACAAGTCGCTCTACCGCAGCTTTAGTTTCAGCATGTGTGATTTCAGCCGTGCCCTTATATCGGCGTCCCAGCTCCCACATCAAAGACCGGTCGGTAAGTTGGTCAGCGGTAACTATGCCATCTTTTAGCTGTAGTTATGACATCAAATGTTAAACAGCAGGTCAATTCAAAAGCATGTAATGCAGCAACAATGCAGCAAAGTGTATAATACGACAGTTTCGTAGAGGGTCGAGTCCCTCTATCTTTACGAGTTGCTGCATATGTGAGACCCATACAGCAAAAAATGAAACATAGGTTAATTGAACACAAATATTGCCAGTTTTTAACTTTAAAAGTGTGAAGTATGATGAAGTATGATTACCAATTTCTTTACCATGCCCGTGTATCCTCCTCGTCCAAGCTTATGTGGGTATATGGAATGAGATATTGACTCTTTTGCTTTTTTGGATTTTTCCTTGCAGCACAGACAAACGAATCTTTGTCAATATGTTGGACTAGGAAATAATAAACATAAAAACGATGAAGAAAAAAATATGAAGTGCATTCTCTAACCTTGAAAGCATCCGAAAGTCTGTATTTCACAAATGCATCCCAGCATTTTTGGTCAATTATAAGCTTATACTCTTTGGGGCTTGACTTAGTGCTTCTGGGTCATCCTTAAATGGAAGTATATATTTTCTGGCTAATTTCCTTTTGAAGTCCCGAAGTTGCGCAGCGAGTTTAGACATAATCCGATGCTTCATCGATTCGTCGACTATGTAATAAAGCTACCATAACATTCAATGGAAAATCAGTAACAGGTACACAGTATAAACGATGAATAAAGATAGCGATAACCTTGGATATGAATATAACTAGCTGTATACCTTTACTTTTTCCCACAAGAAATTTTTTTTCTCCTTTTTTACTTCACGCCAGCAATTATATCTAAGACCGCATATTTTCCTGACCAAGTCGCCAAGAAAACTTCCAAATTCTGTACTATGATCACCTACTGGTCTACGAAGTTCATCGATTTCCAACTCTCTTCTTTTCGCGTGACCTTCTCTAAAATCTTTGTATATCTAAGACCGCATCTTTTCCTGGCTTTTCTATCCTCCGGAACATCCCGACTTTGCCCCGCTTGTGTACTCTGAGTTTCAACTACTGCAGTTTCTACTTCTTGCAAAGGTCTTAGTTCATCTAAGTCCTCATCAAACATTTCATCTTCTTGGATCATTGTAAATATATAGCAGAAACAAATTATGAAACATGATTTATGGACAATTAAAAACAAACCAGGACAATATTACAAGCATTACCGTTCGTATCTTCATAATATTCATATTCGTCAAAGGGTTCATCCCATCCTCCAGCTTTGAGTGGAGTACCATCTAAATACATTTCTTCTGCTTCTTCTTCTTCTTCTTCTTCTTCTTCTTCAGAATCTTCTTCTTTTTCTTCTTCTTTTTTTTTCTTGAGAATCTTCTTTTTTTTCTTCTTCTTCAGAATCTTCTTTTTTTTCTTCTTCTTCAGAATCTTCTTCTTCAGAATCTTCTTTTTCTTCTTCTTCTTCAGAATCGCAATTATTCCCATTGTACTTGTCATTTTCACTTCCAAATCCAAATTCATGATCTGATTCTTCAACATCCGCCATGACCGTGTATCTGAAAGTACAACATATGTAGGAATATGAGCTTGTTTTCGTAAAAACATTAGCTAAATCCAACAGCAACATGTTTAATAATTATAAGCCCTGCTTTTCCATTCAAGGAAGCCCTTGTAAAGAACACAAATACGTAGTACATACTCGTTGAAAGATATAACTTGAAAGCAACCCATGATAACGGCGAAACTAGTTCTTTAACACAGAAGAAATTAAAACCCATGACATGTAACGTGTGATTGTACTAAATTATCATAACAAAAAACAAAAAAAAAAAAGTACCACTTGCGATTAACCTAAAATGTATATTCAAATCAAAGTAGCCATTCCTAGATCCAACCTTTACATATACAACAGGAGTCAAAACCCATGATATTTAACATGTAAATCTATGATATATGATAAACAGTAACTAGTTTTTCCGCCCAAAACATCATTGATACAACAACAAAGATTCAAAACAACCCATGATTATCAGTTACTTGTCCATATAAAAAATAGAAAACCAGATTCAAAACAGTCCATCATTGTCAGATGCATGTGCATTGCTACAATATAAATCGAGATCGGGTTTAACAAATCATACCAGCAGTAAAGGTAAGAGCTAATAATAGTTTTAGGGTTTCAAGAAAAAGAAAAATGAAAACGATAAGATGAAGTTATCGAGATGAAAGTTCTAACTTACCTTTAATTTGAACTTATACCAAAGCACCAGGCGGGAATAATCCCGCCATGAAATTTTTCGTCTGATTTTCATCCCGCGGAAAAGAATTTTGCTGAAAATTTTGGAGGGTTTTCTTCTTCAAAATCTAAAAAAATGTTTCCACAAATTTTGTGTAACTAACATGGTTAGTTACCCTAATTTTCCGATTTCCAGCCAATAATAGATCAGAGAGAATATCGGGGTAGTTATCACTAATATATTTTTAGAAATGGTCTCCCGTAATTCCAAGATATACTCCCGTATTATTAATTGTCGCTACATTTTAGCCAAAGTTTCTTTTCAAAAATTTACAAAAAAGAGAGGGAACAGTTTGAATTTTCGGATTGGTTTTAAGTATTAAGATATCCCTGAACTTCCTGAGTTAGCCTCGATTTTTCTATATCTCCGCCCCACTTTTGGGCGCTCACAATCTCAACGGATTAAATTTTTTTTTTTATTATTTTTTTTAACTGTAGACCTTGACCTCATATATTCATTATCATTGAAACAGTACAATGTGATCCCAAGGCCTTCTCATGAATAGGCATACCAAAGCATGAGACGTACAAAACATTTGTTACAAACTGAAAAGCATACTGTAGAAGGTGTCATGACTGCCATAGCTTTCGTAAGCGCCATGACCAACTCAAGGAGTGGTCTGATCCGTTGAGAATTATCCTCACCACACCTAAGAGGACAGTGTGTGAGTATCCGACCTGATCCATGAAGTAAAGACTCCGAACTGACAAACATGACAGTGCAACATTCTATTCACATAGGCTAACCAACTATAGACAAGAACCTGCAACATAAAGCCGAAGTATGTAGTAATCTTCAAACCTAGCCCAAGCACAAGCCAGATTGTCCAAAAAAGAATCCAGCAGCTGTGAAGATGCAGCTGTGGATTATGGAATTGAGCCATCATTGTTTATGCGAATGCCCCGCATCAGTAGGCACTCGAATTGTAGTTGATAGTACTTTTGCAACCTCAATCTCATCATGAGAGAAATCATCTTGTGAGATTGAAACCTTCCTTCCAGCATTGCCTCCCTTATGGTTTAACCTTTGTGAAGAAGCTGGTATTGCTTCTCTGAATTCCTCCTGAGAATCCTTAATGATAGGGAATATATATGTAGGGGGGTAAGTATGGTTATACAGAGTCTCATTCAATGAGATGTAATGCTGCTCATAAGTGCTTGCATCATCCCCTTTCGAACGACGGATTATAGGTACTTCAGCTGGAGACATACATGGTGAAGGAGAACGAACATCAAGTAGTTCATTTATGTTCCTAATTCTTCGAGTCTTTGATGAAGAAGGTGCAGCAGCAAAGTCCAAAGGAGGAAGTTGGTCTCTTGAATCTTGATTAAATCTCCTGGTGAACGTTTGAATTGGTTTTTCACTATGCCTATGAGAGATATTCACCAGAGGTCTCCCTTGAATCATTGAGATGGTAATATTGACATGAGCATCAATTAGTTGAAGATACTCAGCAACCAAATGCTCATACTCTGGTTTGAAGATGTTCGACATTGGAATAGTCTCTGCCAGTCAACTCTGAGATTGACTCCTGCTGGTCCAGCGGACGTTTGCCCTTGTCACTTGAAGGAAAGCCCAGAACCAATTTATCCCATTTAGAAGTTGGGCTTGGACTAGGGGAATGGCCCATTGGATTTGATATTTGTTGAACTGGTTCTGAAGAAGCGGTTCCGGAGAAGGACACGGGTCTAGGACCAAGAATATAAGAGGAACCAGCTGGCGTAGTTTGCGGACAAAACAAAGAAGGTTTGTTAACACGTACCCCTGAATTTTCTGACATACCTGACAGGTTTGCAGACTGACCGGCCAGAGTAGATTCTCGGTCAGACATTTGTCTTGTTACAGGCAACTAGACCGAAGGCTTGAGAGGGTTACATCGCCGAGTTGACTCGTAGCACCCGTGAGTCGGGAGCTGATTTTTCTGTAACGGTATGAACCCAGAAGAACGATATTCAGACGAGTCAGCACCCGAGGTTTTTGAGTCAGCTGTAGCCTTGACTGAGGAAGAAGGTGATGAAGATTCATCCACACAAATCGGATCTGTGCTTGATTCTCCCCTCTGATGATCAGATAGTCGACGATTCCCAAATGGGTGAGTCAATTTCATTTTACTTCCCACCATGGCCAATGGATAATCTCTGTTGGTCATCAGAAACTTGTACAGAGCTGGTTTAGGCGTAATCACACAATCCACTGTTTGGTGTGTGATCATTCCACAATTTTTGCAAACAGTGTGGAGGTTTTCATATCTATAAGCTGCCCATGAAGGTACTTCATCCCTGTAAAACACATGTCCCGGCCAAAAAGGAGTTAACAGGTTCATCAGAATTTCAACTCTAGGGTTAAGAAGAGTAACATCTAACGATAAAACTGCTCCTACATGACGTAGTAATTCTCTAATCTTTTGTTCAGTACGGTCATCTGCAGGAAGGCTATGAATCTGCATGAAGAAAGTAGCCATAGAGAAGCAATTTTGTGGCTGAGCTTGGTAGTAAATCCAATCTTCTACCAGAACATTGTAACAATATATACGCCATGTTTTGAATTGCAAAATCTTTTTCTTTTCTTGTGCATGAGACTGATGTTTTGATTAAATCCTTTATCGTCCAAGGCTTCCAATACTTCTTAAGCATCGTCTTAAGAGAAGAGACAGCTATAGAAGGTACTAGAACTCTAACCGCAATACAGAAAGAGTCTGGGTGTTCGAGCATTTTCTCGGTAAGAGAAGATATAGATGAGAGTGAAAGTTGGGTCGTCTGAAGAAAGAAAAGGTTTAGAAGAAGTAGTTGAATTCTTTTTGAGTTGAGATTTTCCTCTTTTGGTTTTGATTTGGACAGGGGAAAGTGATTTGAGGGGATTGTAGTGAAGGTGGAGTACGTAGAAAAGGTGATGAAAAACACTTTGAAGACGGATTTGACGAGGTAGGATTGTCTTTTTTATTTTTGTTTATTCTCGGTTTTTGATTGTAATAATTGGTGAAATCTCGAGCAGATTTCATGACAGAGCAACAGACCGCATGTAACCTATATAGAGTAGAGTTGAATGAACTAGACAGTAGGGGAGAGTAAAGACAAGAAGGAAGAATAGGTTGAGCATGGGGAAGAAGCTTTGTCAGGAATGGATTAAAGGAGAAGACGAAGGCACAAGGAATTAGGATGAGAAGTAAAAGAAAGCAGGAAAGAAAAGATTGAGCAATAAAGAGGAGATTGAGCAGAAGAGAGAAGAAGAAGACAGAGAGAAGGAGATAATTACCAAGACAAAGAAACAACAAACAATACCAGAATATAATATGCATGTGGATTTGTAGCTGAGGATAAGATAAATGGATAGTTTATGGAGGAAATTTAAGTGAAGTGGAAGGTAATTTCATGATGAAGATTCATAAAAGACTAGAAGAAGAATGAAGTAAAACTCTGATCGTGAGATCCGACAATTAAAAAAAAATAAAAAAAATAAAAGAAAATCATTTGAAATTACTCGGCTACTCGGGATTAATAAAATAGTGTAACGAGAAAATACATAGACAGAATAAAAACATGGAAAGAGACCATGAATAGAAGGATGGAAAGGAATACTAAGCAAACACTTGCTAACCTACACTCAAATGCTATTTCTTTAGTTTTTTGGATGGATACTCCAAATGTTGTTCATCCGGTTGTGATAGCATCCTAGCGGCGTTTCTCGGTTTCTTTGCCTTGCCTTCTGGAGTTGAATATACCTTGCGAGCCCTAGCAAACCTTTTCGGTATCTCTTGTTGTGATTTCTCCATTGCATATTTGAAACCCGTCGTACGACTGTCTTCATGTTGATAGGCTTTTGTTTGCTCCACATCCTGTGACTCATTCAGTAGGTCATGCGTCGAAGACAAGATATTATCGGTCTCAGGCATTACATCCAAAGAGACCCACTCAATTGGCCAAGCAATTGCCTTTCCCAGTGCCTGCTCTAATATTTTAATACTTCCTGTCCGTACGGGTAAACGATAAGTATGCATTAATACTTCATCAATGAGGACTCTGTGGCAATCAACATCTTCATTTGTTGCAGGTAACACCTTTTTTCTCAGTAATTTGAATGCTCTACCTCGAGCAACAACATTTGGATTGGAACTTGACTCTCCTGACCAGAGCTTGCATTTTACACCCTGCGGAAATATGTGCCATAGGAACATCAACAATATTTATTCAAGTAACTAAACAGAAAAAAAAAAAAAAAAAGTTACCTCCATATTTGGCGCGGATTGAGATTCCAATTGTGGACCATGTGCCTTTGCTGTCTCCTTGCGCTGCCCAGATTGAGACTCCTTTCTCTGAGATCCACCTCCAGTTGGTAGAACATTTGCTCTTTTTATATCCTTGTTTTGCCCGAATTCGGATTCTTTTCTCTGAGATACCTTTGCATCAATATAGTAGTACGTAGTAAGTAATTTTCATGCAGATTATATTCCAGAACCAAACTGGAATCCATCGGTGATGACTCGTGTGAAAACACAAATAAAATTATTTTCCCACGACAAACAATCCAAGCAACTAACCTTTGTACTGAATATTATATGAGATTTTGGCCAGCCGATGATAGCGCCAGCCGCTTCTCCCAGATTATCACAACTCGTATCGGCTATGGGTAAACTGAGTTTCTCCTCTAACACTTCATTAACCTGCACTAAATTGCAAACAATCTTCTGCTCGTTCTCCCCACCAACCTGAATAGTTTCCTCAATTTCCTTTGCGATGAAAGCTACACCTCTAGCAACAATTTTTTCCCTTTCTTCAGAATAAAGGTTGCATGGTATACCCTGCAGATACACATGGCATATGAATAACATATAAAGAAAACACCAAAACAAGAAAGATATAAATGACTAGAAAAGGAAACATATAATAACTCTTCCTAATATGGCACTCTCAAATCCCTGATCTGGTACAAAAGATCTTCCTGTTTTCTTTATTTGTGTACGTTTCCCAGTCAAAGATTTTCCTGCTGGTATTGTCCTCTCAAGATGTGGATTTAAACGCTTCCCAGTATTACGTCGATTGGAATGGTTGGTCTGATCCGGACATCCTTGTGCAGTATTATCCTAAAGTGTTGAAGATGAACATTGTTACCAAATCTATTTTCTTAAACACTGTCTGATGAGTGAAGATACTCTTACCGTTGTTACAGAATCATCCGGTATATTAACCACATCCCTCAGCCAAGTAACTACTTGAGTCAGTATATTAACCAGTAATCCTGTCTGCACAGGTGTTAACATTTCCCCTACTTCTTGATCCCGAAATGGTTTTTGCTTTGATCTAGTAATTATGAAAAACATGTATAGGTAAAAGTACAAAACCCAGTGGGGACCGCACTATATATGAGACACAACTAGAACGGAAAATGAACCCGAAAATCAATTGAGCAACCAGGGTTGACAATGCCAGATATATAGTGCGGTGTATAATAAGACACTGACTGGCAAAACAAGAAACAAGAATAAAAAGTAAACCTAGGTTGACAGCAATCCATGATTAAACAAGTGAAACAACTCTTGAAAATTATATTGTATCAACAAAACAAAGCTTCTATGGAAATATATAATGAAGAATGGAGTCTAAAGATTTCTAGTGTAATATGGGAAATCTTGAAGCAGAGACGCAAATGTGTCTTTGGTGGTATGAAGCCTAATCTACCAAAAAATTATTTGCAAAAAAATATAAATAAAGTACCATCATTTGTATTCAATTGTGAACGGGTAGGAAACCTAGATAGTAACATCACTTGTATTCAATCGTGAACGGGTTGCAGAAATAATACCATATGCCCTATTTTCATTGGTCCTGCCTTCCTAGACACTCTACAAAAACCATTGATGCATATAACTTAACCCTAGAATATCATTTTGATACACCAACCTTTATTGAAAACAACCTATGATTATCAGAATATTAATTAAGGGCAACAGCTTGCATAATACAAAAAGAGACAAAACATGACTGATATTAATCGGGAACGGGTTGAAGAAATAATACCAGTATAAGAACCAGCCAGAGAAAAGAGAGATGAGTAGGAGTAAACTTATGGTTTAAGAAAAAGATAAGTCTAGTTTTTATAACCGAATGAATAAAAAAAAGTAAAACTTAACTTTAAAATGGAGCCAAAACACCAGGCGGGAATCATCCCGCTCTTAGAATTTTCGTTTGATTTTCATACCGCCAAAAAAAAAAAAAAA
>JAJJMA010122043.1:0-11752 GCA_023529015.1 Papaver nudicaule
GATGGATATGGCTCATTGAGTACCTATGCAGATTTTCTACTCGTACAGTTTGGCGCTAGAAACAGGGACTGATTAAAACAACTTAGGGTTTGCCTGTGATTTTTCGGGTTTTCAAATTTTTTGGTATATTTTTCTAATCTTCTCAAAAGATTTTCAAAAGCTAGTTTTCTGAAAAGAAGCTCCTGTACCTTAAGCATCTAAATGGCCTTAATGGCTTTGGCATGTTTAGGAGTCTTTTGAGCACAACATCAGGTAATAAAATCACCCATTAAAGAGTTCTCAAAACCTTGGTATGATGAAATCAATTTCCAAGAAGAGGCAGTTTATATTCGCTTTAAACCTTTTGCAGAATAGAATCCAGACTTACGAAAAACGATTACAAATTTGTACTGGAGCCAAAAAATCCATTTTAGGGTTTTCAAAACTCATGTTATACATCAAAATCCATTTTAGGGTTTTCAAATTTCATGCTATATTTGGAAACAAAACTTCATAAAAAGAATCAGATGGAAAGGGATGATTTGAGCTAAAAGACAAAATAAGCAGTTAGGGATATATCTAAAAAGGGCAAATACGATTTACATTAAATTTCGTCTGGAAAAATTTGTTGCAGTATAGACTTACTCGACCGACAAAGTACACTGCACTAGCCGCCTTGGACCTCACGGGTTTTTTGTTTTCTGACAGGTCATAACCAGAATGGCTTCGAAATCGGACCAAACGCCGAGGCAGCAAGTAGGACCTTCGGGGCAAGTTATCAAAATAAAATCGCAAAACAAAGTACCAATGCAAATCGCTCATTGCAATTCAATGATTCATACAAGGGAAAGCGTCAGCTCAAGAAGCAGCAGTTTTTTGGGAAGAATTCATAAAAGAGACAAAGATGGGAAAGAAATAATGATTGTCACCGAAGCAAGAAAATTCGAGTCATGGCAATTAAAACCAATAACCTATTCGGCAGCAGACCTTCCCGAAGATGGCCCAAGTAATAACCCTTTGGTGATAACCGTAAAAATAAACAAGGCAACAGTACCAAGGATCTTGGTAGATCCCGGAAGTTCGGTAGATGTATTATTCGGAATGACATACAGGGAATATTTCTCGAACATTCAACTGATGCCCTCGGATTATACCATCTACGGATTCAATGGAAGAGCGTCAAAACCAAAGGGAGACATCTCATTACCAGTATACGTGGCTTCAATGGAGCTAAAGACAACATTCTGCGTCCTCGACATAGAATCACCATACAACGCAATCCTGGGACGACCATGGTTGCATGGAATCTTAGGGGTGCCCTCTACATTGCACCAGAAACTCAGATTTCCAACTCCCGAAGGCATTGGTGAGATCAAAGGCGAGGGTTCGGAGTCCAAAGCATGTCACGAGAAAGACATCGATCAGAGAAAAAATGCACGGCGTAACCGAAGAAAAAGATACAGGCAGCAAAAGGAAAAAATGATTTGCGAGGAAATTAATCAAATAATACAAGGAAAAAATATAATCACAAAAGAAGCACCAAAGGACCCCAGTGCCATGAACGACGACACTCCGAACTTCACCCCAACGGAGCCTACCGAGGACGTCAATATCGGAACCAATGAAGATCCGAAGATTGTAAAAATTGGAACACTGATGACAAGAGAGCAGCGAGATGAGTTGGAAGACTTGCTGAAAGAATATGTTGATGTCTTCGCTTGGAAGATGAGCGAGATGCCAGGAATTGATCCCAGCTTGGCTTGTCACCGCTTAGATATAAACCCTTCGGTGCGACCATTCAAGCAGAGACCTCGAAAGCTAGCAGACGTATACCAGACGGCGGTCGAATCAGAGTTAAACAAGATGATCGAAACAGGAATTATCAAAAAGATACAATACGCAGATTGGATATCCAACATGGTCATTGTACCAAAGAAAAACAAAGGAGTACGCATATGCATCGACTTCAGAAACTTAAACAAGGCGTGCCCCAAGGATCCCCATCCCCTGCCCAGCATAGACCAAATGGTGGACGCCACTGCCGGACACGAGCTGCTAAGCTTCATGGACGGCTATTCTGGTTACAACCAGATTCCTTTGGCGGAAGAAGACCAGAAACACACGGCGTTCTTAACATCCAACGGGCTATATTGTTACACCAGAATGCCATTCGGATTAAAGAACGCCGGCGCTACTTATCAAAAGGCCATGGAGAATATCTTTCGTCCTTGGCTAAAAAAGACCGTCGAAGCCTACGTGGATGACATGCTTGTCAAAAGCAAAAAAGCTGACACCCATGTGAAAGACCTTCGGGAAATACTGGAAAAAATGCGACAGATTAGCATGAAGATCAACCCAGCAAAGTGCATCTTCGGAGTGACCTCTGGAAATTTTTTGGGATACATAGTTACAAAAACTGGCATCGAGGCGGACCCGCTAAAAGTGCAAGCAATCCGAGAAATGCCATCGCCAACAACCATAAAAGAGGTGCAAGCCTTAAATGGGAGATTGGCTGCTCTTAGCAGATTTATCGCACGATCCTCGGATCGATGTAAAGACTTTTTTAGCATTCTGAAAAAGGGAGAGCAATTCGTGTGGACAGACGAAAGGGAGGCCGCTTTTCAGGGGATCAAAGCTTACCTAGCAAGCTTGCCAGCCCTGCAGCGCCCAGAGAAAGACGAGAACTTGAAACTATACATAGCCGCGAACAAAGACGCCATTAGTGCAGTGCTAGTAACAACCAAAGAAGAAGAGAAACCAGTATACTACATCAGTAGGACACTTTTTCCAGCTGAGAAGAATTACACCAAGTTGGAGCAGCTAATCCTCGCGCTAGTAGTCGCAACGCAAAAACTTCGGACTTACTTCCAGGCCCATAAAATAACCGTGCTAACGAAAACACCAATCGAGTCCATTCTGAAAAATCTCCAAGCAGCAGGAAGAATCGCAAGATGGAACGCTCAAATTGGACAATATGACGTGCAGTATGAAATCAGAACGACATTAAAATCACAGATCATCGCAGACTTTCTGGCCGAGTTTCCAATAGAGGAGGATTACGAAGATGAACCAATTTTGGGAATCGAAGATGACGACGGGCCAGAAGACCTGCTAGAACAGTGCCATCCTCGGAGATGGGAAATTTTCATTGACGGATCAGTAAACAGCGATGGCCGGGGAATAGGCATAGTCTTTACATCGCCCGAAGGAGAGCGCACTGTCTTTGCACTTCGGTTGGAGTTCGAAGCAACCAACAACGAAACAGAATATGAAGCAATGATTCATACTTTAAAACGAATGATTAGCATGGAAATCCAGGAAGCCAGAATAACAACGGACTCGCAGCTGGTTGTGCGACAATTAGACGGGAGTTACCAATCTAATGATTTGTTATCCAAGTATAAGAAGTTAGCAAGAAGGCTTATGTCGAAAATTCCACATCTCAAAATACGACACATTTGTAGAAAAGACAATAGGCATGCGGATGCTTTGGCATTCATTGCCTCCAAGGTAACAGATAAAAACATTATTGTGGGGGCATAATTCGGATGAGCCACGTGTCACCATCCTAGAAGAGCAAGACTACGCCTTATGAGCGCGAAGAGAGCCGAAGACTAAGACTACGAACCATGGACCACCGTTCGGAGATACCACCTCGGTCCGCCAATCCCTCCGAAGTTGTTACCCAAGCTCATCTCGAAGAATATACCAAGCCCGAATAAGAAGTCTGCCGAAGAGATAAACCGACATACGAGAGCCGAAGTCACTTGGAGACGAGGCGCACCGAAGACCACCTTTACTTGGTAGCTAAGATAATGGCACTTATGTAATTATCCTGTAAATTTCCTCTATATAAAGGAAATATCTCCTAGGAGAGAGGGGATCTTTCTTTACTTTTTCTCTCTTCCTCCTTCTCCTCTACTCATCTTCTTCCCCAAAAACTAGATCTAGATCTAGAACTCTTCTCTAATGGAGATTTATGTAATCAAACACCAAGAAAGTAATAAATTCATGATATGGGTTGCATCCATTGCACCTTGTATCTTCTCCTTATATTTGTACCTTGATTATTTGATTAGGGTTCATACTTGTGGTTCAAATATCTAATGGCTGTAGAGTGTGGAGTCCATATGCAGATTTTACACTCGCACAGTTTGGCACTAGAAACAGGGATGATTAAAACAACTTAGGGTTTGCCTGTGTTTTTGAGGTCCAAAAATGAAGATATATCAAATTCGGCGGTAGATCTGGTGAGTACAACATCATTTTCGGCGAGTTCAGTAGCACATCTGGTGATTTCTGAAGTAGGTCCGGAAACTCAGTAAGCAGATCCACTTCTCGAAAGGGCATCTCGGTCAAAGTACAACAACCATCAAACAACAAATACCACCCCAGTTCAGATCCGGAGGAATTTACGATGAAAATTAGAGCCAAGCAAGGATCACCATAAACATACAGGACAAATCTTCTTCTGATCTCTTACTCCCTCTCCTTTTGCTTTTGGTTCTGGCAATATTTGAAGCAAAAACACATGATGAACTTTTGTAAAAAGCTAGGGATTGGAGTTGCACAAAACATCTCGTTTTTCTTAAAAATCTTGATTTAATGCAAATTTTGTTATCAGACCTACAATTAGTAGGCTGAAATCACCAAACCCATTTAAGTTTTTGGAGAAATACTTTGATTTAGGCCTGATTTGGCAATCCTGTAATAGAGGGATGAAGATGGGTCATAATCATGGTTTTCAGATTTTACTATGCAAATTAATTTCGATCCCGCTCGAGTATTCACCAAAAATATGTTGTTTGCAGAAAAGTTTAAGCGAAACCTATCTCAAACTCGTGTTGATAGCGATGGAAGGAAACTCAACCAAATCCTCGGATAGAAACCAACAATTTTGAGGCATATGCTTCGCTGCTGGAATTCACAAGGACGCCATCAAGTCAACCTCGAACGGAACTAATTCAAGATTATTTCGTCAAAGTAACGTAACCACTGCATCGGAGAATCATCACATATGTGGAAGTCCATTGCTTGAGCTCGGTTACATAATTTACCTAGAAAAGACAACAGCAACTCTCGAAGAAAATTTACTTCGGATAGTAAACCTTTCGAAGCAATCTTCTCACAGTACAGCTTCACCAACAAAAACTTTGGAGGAAATAAAATCTCGTGGCAGAAAACTCGGAATAGCAGCGTCGAAGTAATCTCGAAGAAAACGCTCTGTACTATGATCCCACCTCAACAACTAATCAGCCTCACTTAGACAACACCAGCAGCCAGCTCGATCAATTCGACCCTTGGAGTAACCCATCAAAGAAATCTACTGCAATTGCTAAAACATCCAGTCACTTCAGACGACAATACGCAATGATCTCTCATAATTCATGTTTCTGATTAACATTTTCATGTTTGTTGTTTTATGCTAGCCAAATAAATTCGAAAGCAAAATCCCTACCAACAGCTATCACCTCGGAGCGAGGAATCAGTTTAAATGTAACCAACAAACAGGGTGCACCACAAATTTACAAAGCGAGGAATCAGTTCAATACACACCTGAAAGACACTAATGCCTCGTTGCAGTAATCTACTATTTCATCGACGTTAAAATTTTCGAAACAACTTAATTCAGCAAAACTCAACTTCGAAGGCGTAGTCTCACCTTCGGTGGTTCACTATTCCTCGCCAGTAGAAAGTATCTCGGAAACCATGGACCAGTATATCAACAGTATTCTCACTGCAAAACTCTCGGAGCAACCTTGCATGGCAAAACCCAAACTCGGTCCCAAACTCAATACCTTAACCTCGTCTTCTTGAACATGCTAGTAATGAGATAATGGACCGTGATCCGAATGTTCGTTGGGACGATATTGCTGGCTTGGAGCATGCCAAGAAATGTGTCACTGAGATGGTCATATGGCCTTTATTGCGTCCTGACATATTCAAAGGTTGTCGTTCTCCAGGAAGAGGTCTTCTTCTCTTTGGTCCTCCTGGGACAGGTAAAACAATGATTGGTAAAGCTATTGCTGGAGAGGTAAAACAACCTTCTTCTACATATCTGCTAGTTCTCTGACAAGCAAATGGATATCTCGTATCAGCAACAATCTCGATCACACCTCGAGGCCACCTTCGACTACCAATTTCTCAACTTCGGCATCCTTACTTCCGATGACACCTTCGGCGACAACCTATTCTCTTTTTGGTAGACAAATAGCTCGAATCAACTTCGATGGCAGACCACTTCGAAACAAAGCTTCGGATCAAAAACAAAATTCGGACCCCAACTATGATCACCAAACCTCGGGCCAACATCGATCACCAACAGTTCCCTCGGACCATATGTTACAACTTCAACGAATCATCTTCGGTGGCTACGTATGCCTCAAAGTTTATTGATGAAGACAACTTAATCTCGGAGCACTATCCTCGGAAAAGTGTATTCAAAGTTTTCCATGGCCGAAGTGAAACAGGAGATAATATAGCATCAGATCAAACAACTTGATTAGGGCCTACCAACTCGATTGGGGCATACCAACTCGATTGGGGCCTACTAACTCAATTGGGGCGTACCAACTCGATTGGGGCATACCAACTCGATTGGGGCATACTAGCAGTCTCATCATAATAGCAATTTTAAATCCTAAAACTACACAGGGAAGCATCAATAACTGAACAAATGAACGAAATCAACTTCCAACATCAGCTTCGGCATCATTTTCGCAGTCAACTTCGATCACCAACTAATCAACTTTGGTACAACTCCAATCACCAGCCACCAACTTTAAATGGCAGCTTGACGGCAGCTTCAATCCATCTTCGATCTCCACCTACGATCAAGCCATAGCTTACAAGCTACACATGAAAAGGGAGAATTCTTAAACTCTACATTCTTCCCATTCCGAGGCATTTCAACTATGCTTTGAATTAAAATCTTCATGCCATACTACATTTCTCAAAATTATAAAAATTGTCCCCGAAGGCAACCACTAACAGTACGATAACATTTTCACTTGCTACCTTTTTTTTTATTGATCAAAACAGCTTTCAATTCATGATGGCTTACGGTCTAAATAAATATTTCATCCTTTTTCACTAAGTTACATTATAAAACAATATTCGTGGTCACTACATTTTCGAATTTTTTTAAAAAAAAATGTTAGGTAACATTCGGCACAATAGACCATTCAATTATACTTTTGCAACTGTTATTTACCTCGGCTCTAAAAGTTTCAGGTACAAATAATAAAATATTGGAGGAATCCCGTCAAAGAGTAAGGCGCTAAAATAAAGTGGCACAAAGTGTGGAAACAAAGCAAACACCAAAGCAAGCTCGCTCAAGGAGCAAAAGCACACTCTAAAACCAAATGGCGAAAGTTCAAAAGGGAATATCGAGACTCAGTGAACACGGACTCAAAAGTGCAGCTAATCAATCTTCTCGCCTTCGCTAAGCATTTTCTAACTCTGAAAAATCTCTTTGAAAGTTCGAATTATTTATATTGGGGCATCTCTAGCCTAGGCCAATGCTTAATAGAATTCTTACCACAAGGATATATTTATGCAAGTCATTTAGAAAAAAACGTATAAAGTCATAGAAATTCTTATCTACAGCATGCTAAACTCTATAAAAAGTCAATTGATTTGCCTCCTCCCACCTCGAGGGGCATCAATATCGAAGTCCTACTTGTCGAAGTTCAAACTAAGTATATATCCTAAAATAGAAGTTCTATTTATATTAGTTTCTTTCTAAAAACCGATCAAATCGTTTCCTCCTAACCCGAGGGGCGAGAATATCGAAAAAAGATTATTAGCTTCGGATTAAAAGAAATAATACAATTATAAAGTTTTAAGGCACATACCAAAATAAATGAGATCGAACCATCTTGAAGGGATGGAGCATCTAATAATTACATTTGAAGATCGAACCATCTCTTTTTACCTCGAAAGAGTGGGGGTATCGAGTATGTTTATACAACATCGAGCAATATGCAACAGTAATGAAGTTAAAGAATTTTTGAGTCACCAATTAGCATTTTTATGTTTTAGATATATTAAGTCTCCCCTCGATACAACATATCACATTACGTATAGAAGTATACTTGTCACATTATGGCACACTCGAATTTCCTTAGCTATATGCAATCTTCGTTTGTGAATTATGCTTCACAAAAACAGCTTGGTACAACCTCCAAATCCTTCTCGATGAGGCAAAGTCCTACATGATTAGGCACATCTCCTAAGGCTTTGACGCCATGAAAACGAACATGCCATGATGCTTAAATAAGACAATCTAGTTGATCAGAATTCAGTTATGGCAACAAGGAAAACTTAGAAAAACACGGGAAACTCGCCAGCATCAACAACTCAAGTCTTGATGGCTTCGACTACACCTTCGATCAAGTCCATCCACTCCTCGGTGGATACACAGCTTATCTTCCACGAAGCAGCTTCAACCATTATGATCCTCACCTTCGATGGTTATATACATTCAACATCGATGACCCATTTTATATAACCCATACAATTTACCTCTCGACGGTCAATATGTATCAAGGAAGCACCACTAAAATTAGCATTCTGCATGAGGGAACAACCAAGTTCAACCATCGAGCAATTTTCTTCTCATCAACCAATCTTAGAGATACTACAGCTCGCAGCCACCATCAACAAACTCCACTGTGATCCGAAGACACCAACAATCCTACTTCGGAGCACTAATCAATCCTATTTCGTTGCCTTAACATCAGCTATCTCGGACCAAACTCTAGTTCGATGCCTCACTTCGGCAACATCATCCTCGAAGAAACACATCGAAGATATCAACTATAAAGCCATTTCAATCTCATCTCGGAAGCCATCTCGGATGTAATTTCGATGACTACGTTTACTCACCTTCGATACTCAACTCCGATGCTTATCTCGGAGACAACTAGCTAAGTACATAATCTCGGAGCCATCGTCATCAAGCAGCAGTATCACAACAGCGAAGCAAACACTCGAGGAAACATCAGTTACCTCTTCAAGCTCCGAAGCAAACACTCGAGGAAACTTTGACGACTCAACATCAGTAACTTCGGAGTGCCAGTTCAACTAACCAAACAGCTTCGCCAACCCACCTTCGATCCTGATAACCAGTTCCATCTTGTTGAAGTAGCGTCTCCGTAGCAACTCCGGTGGCAAAGAATGACAAGACTAATTTGATTGAGAACCAACCTCAACTTCGATGGATCAGTAGCCTCAAAGCACAATAATGCAACTCACTGAAGGAAGCAAACCCAAAAGAAAGTATTTTATTAACAAGCTATCATCTCATCAGCAAAACAAATGTTAGCAAATATTCAGCGTTCTCGAGACAGTCAACATGCATCGATAGCTCGAAGCAGCAATTACATCAACCTCGGATAAGCAAGCTCCGACCACAACAAAGTCCTATTTGCTTAGGCATATCTCCTGAGGCTCTAACGCCATAAAAGAGAACAGGCTATGACGCCATATCTCCCCTAGTGCCTCGTCGCACAAATAAAAAGGCTTTAACGCCAAGGCAGAAAACGCCAAAAATAAAAAGGCTTTAACGCCAAGGCAAAAAACGCCAAAAATAAAAAGTCCTCGAATAGCAGGCACCGAGCTGATGTACATGTAGTCGTAAGGGCCCTACGATCTATATGGCACAGTCCTCTACCCACAAGACACCCCGTTAGCAGTGGGTACTTTGCATCAAAGCTATATAAGCCGAGACGCATTTGAACCCACTACCATTCGACCTCTCTTTTGAGGCGTCGAGGGGACGATAAATGGGATTAACATCTACCTTTAGAGGTGGATGGAACCCCGAGGCAGCTAATTAGCTTACATTCACGGGAATGGCAAGCGAGTTACGCAGCCGAGGGACCTCCTCCAAAAATCAAGTACAGCCTTGAGGAGGGGCTAGCGAGGAAAGAAAAAGTTGAACTCCAGGCCGCGATAGGAGAACAGTACCATGTCTAAGCTCCAGCCTTGACCGGCACTCCCCCATTGTGCTACTTTATTATCGAGACACATAGCAGCTACCCACCATAAGTTTCCTACTCTACTTGGGATAAATGGGTTATCAGAACACCACCATGTTCTCTCGGAGGATACTTAGTATCTTCGATACCCACCTAACGTACCGAGACAAAACGGGTACCTATGGTCTCGATAGCCAGTGTTTTGCTTGAAACCAGTGCGAGTAGCTCAAAGCCTTTGGGAAGGGTGATCCGTACGCTCCCACTAGCTTGGTTACTGCCTCTCACATCGAAGTAAGCCCCGAAGTTGCACTCTAAGTAACCTTAGGAGCCTATAGTTTGCAAGGTAAACTTCGTGCCTGATCACGAGTTACCAGTCAAGCAATACATCGAAGGAAAGTACGTGCCTGATCGCGTCATACTACAAAAACTATGCATCGAGGAAAAGCATGACTCGATCATGAAAAAGAAAAAACTTCATTGAAAAATGATTCAAAAATATACTTTATCAAAGAACGAATTGACAATACTCTTAACTTCATTACAGGATGAATCGAAATATTCTGCAGGAGGGCTCGAAGTACAAATGAATCGAAATGCAAAAAGATGCAAGACAGGGGCACAAACAAAGCACAAAGATATTACCTTGAAGTATTCATTAAGGCATCAAGCAGGAGCATGCACCAAGGTTTCTTCGATAAAATCTAGTAAAATGAATTCGAAATTGGCTTCGCTCTCAAAACGCTCGAGGATGGTTGCACATACAAGAACTTCGCTAAAGACCCACTCGTAGAAAGCAACATCAAATGACCCAAGGAGTAAAGGAAAGTGATAGCAATCTTCGTCTACCAAAGGAGCATGGCATCCTTCGTTTCACAACGAAGAGTCACAAAAATCAACACACCGAAGCAATAGCTGGAGCAAAATAAAGAATGCAGGGGCAAAGCCATTGGATACCAATCTCCTCGTACAACAAATTCGCTTCGTGGAAGGTACACTTCGGGAACATTTCCTTTTGCTTACAAAAGTTCGGTTCCTTTACTTTCGAAAGCAAAAGGGGGGCAACTATACAAGGGAATCCCGAGTGGAAAAATTTTCAAAGCTCATTTCTTCAACAACAACGACACCAAACAGCCCAAGAAGCCGTCTAGGAACTTCACGCAAGAGTAGGAGCAAGTATGCATACTCGAAAAACATTTTGTACTCTTCCGCTCAATTCCTTCGACAACAATGGAAATCCAAGAACTCACTTCGCTCGAAAGATAGTCTGAAGGAAGAAAATATCACAACAAAAGAAACACCTCGACAACATCTCGGTTACCACCCTTCGAGCTAGTTACAATATGAAGCAATCATCCGTCTACATCGAAGTACTCCAACGAGGGTCATCTCAAATTCAAAAGATTCATAAAGTAACCATTCATCATCAACGAAGCCCAGTTATGCAAACGCCGAAGTCAATCCATGGCACTTATCTCCTTCGAGAAAAGAATAACGAATAATTCAATCGAGCATATCTGCTCCCCGACAACTCAACACAGACGTAAATGTTACAAGTTTGAAGCTGCTGAAGCAAGCCAAAGTACCGAAGATAAATGGAAGGATATAACACAAGTCAGCACACCCCAAGAATCTCGCGAATCCACGTGTCTCATACCATCAATTATGACAAGAAGAATTTGCTAACGGATTAATCTTCGAAACATCCATTAGCAAAGGAGCAATCTGTGGGGGCATAATTCGGACGAGCCACGTGTCACCATCCTAGAAGAGCAAGACTACGCCTTATGAGC
>JAJJMA010122055.1:0-10014 GCA_023529015.1 Papaver nudicaule
AGTTTTTCTTGCACTTTGACCTCCTTATTCTCTGTGTTATATTATTTGAGAACATGGATACCTTTTGTAGCTAATTTCTTGTGTGATTAAGGAAGATTTCAATGTCCGACATGAACTCAAATTGACATGAATAATAGTTTGTTCTCTTGAAAAAATATCTCTTATTGTTTAATCTTTACTATGCTAAAAATGTTTATGAAGTGTTGATCAATTGTTTAAGTTCAAAATCGAATGTTTGATTGATGGTTCTAATGCTAATTGAGATTTCTTATATCCGTAATTGTATAAGAGTTCTTAATGCAAGTAGTAATATGTGGATATTGACGACGGTATTTTTTTAAGTATTCATATGTAGAGATTAACGCTAGTTGATGAATCGAGCTTATGAATTTGTCGCTAGGAGTAACCTATCTCACGAAATGTAAAGCACTTGATTGAGTTATACTTTGAGAGCTTATTCTAAGTAGCTCAAATGGGTAGAATCCTATAGAGATCTTATTCTTTTAGGTGGAATTAGGAGATTGCGGATTAGATGAGCTTGTATCTATTCTAGGGTTGCCAGTATTGAGTACATTGTGAGAAGCATAACTACATGTTAACAAGATTCATTTTTTTGTGGCCGAGATTGACTCCTTGATCATTCCCATTTCATTCATCACTTTTCACAACCTTGCATTCATTCTCAGGAAATTAGATTAACAACTTAGCACATTTCTCCCTTAGGAACGAACCTTCTTATCCAATATTATTAGTTAGTGTAAGAAAAGTAAAGAATTTATATTTGTTGAGTTCGGCACTCATCACTTATGAAAATAAAATCAGTAGAAACATACCTTTAAGCTTAACACGCTCAATCGAGAACCTATGCTTTTCAGCAACTAGCTCATTTTTTGCTCTGATAGATTCTCGTTCGTAGTATGTAACATCCTCGTGTCTCCTATGCGAATAGTTCATCAAGCATGCCTTGTGATAAAAGTCCTGCAAGACAAAATTGAGGGGTTAGCAGTGACAACCGACGAAAATAAGTCTGAGGAATTCATGCACTCACCATTTGAAGAAAGGCTAAATGTTGTTCCGGAGTCAGCCACGGGTTCCGAGGATCATGTGTATCCTTCAAGCACTCCAATAAACATACGAGCCATTTTCTGACAAAGAATTGGATCGAGAGGGCAATTCGCAGGATCATCAGCATGAGCATCGATATGAGCAGATAATTCCTTAGCACGATCACGCAGATCAGGTTTCTCTCGGAGAAGTTTCTTAAAGTTTTCAGCAGAATACTGTTCTTTGTTTCCATCTACAAATAAAGGAGCCCCGAAATCAGAACCGCCTGGATGGGTAAAAATGATAGGGGAAGGTTTTCTGAAAAGATCTTCGAAATCAGACAACACAATGGTTTCATTTTGAGGGTGTGCTTCAGGAGTAGGCTTCGGAGCAGTTTTCTCCAAAGGAATATTGAAATCAACTTCGGCAGAGGCAGCAGCAGGAACAGATGCAGATGCAACTGAAATTTTCATTGCATTGAGCAGAGACAGAGGCATCTATTTTCTCCAAATTACCCCAGCTAATTACAACCTTATCATCCACATCGATCTTCGGACCCACCTCTTCGATGCAACCCCCATCAATACCTTTCGCACCAACCTCCAGGGCTTGATAGTCTTTCCTAATTTTATCATTTGGTTTCACACTTTTCGATACAACCTTTTTAACTTTCCTTCCCTTCACAGACCTTGATATATCCTTCTTCTTCGAACCAGGGAAAGAAAACCCAACGAACTACCAGCTTTGCTTGACCCTTTCGGTTTATTCACTTCGCTTTACACTCTCTCAGGAAATAAACAGAGGCAAGTATTAATACTTCAAACAACATACTCCAGGAAAATGGTGTTTGTTACCTGTTCGATAGTCCCTCCTCTTGTACGAGCTCGTTTTGGATACTTCAAGGTTTCCTCGGCAGAATCCTCCTGATATATAAGAGGTTCAAGGGTGATAAGAAGACGAAAGGAAAATAAAGAACGAAAACAATGACAAAGATTACCTGAGTAGCCTTTTTTCTCTCCAACAGTAACTGCCTGTAAGACAGCTCCTTTTCCTCCTCAGAAAAATGCACAACATAAATATTTCGATTTGGAAACTGATGACCATCCTCGAAGTCGGATCGAAGCCAATATCGCTCATTATCTCTCTAGCCAAGCAGAACAGGTCCTACGAACAACACAAGTTCAATATACCAGTCTTCATCAAGGGAATAATCGGGAAAATTAGGCAGAATATCTTCCACTCCGTTCTCAAATCAAACACCCAGGGGGGGGGGCTTCCTCATCCAGGGTTAGATGTGCACGATAGTGTCTAAAGAAATTTGCAGCGGTAAAGTAATCTTCCGATAACCTTCAGGGGGATCGACAGAAGAAAGGCTACATCTTTGTTAGGGCATTGTCCGGTCAAACCCACTAGCGTTGGTATGTCACTAGTTGTCAGTTTTAGGTGTCAAAACACAATTCTTGATTTAGCTTACTAGAGTTTAGATTTTGGAATTGGGATATAGACAAAGTAGTAGAGACTTTGAAGACGAAGACATAGATTATAAAGAAGACATCAAATATTCTTCATCGACAAAAGGTTAGTAGGAGTTGTGACATTTATGGAAGTTCTTTTATTCTACTTATTATATCTTTCTAAATAGTCGGCTACTTTAGTAGAGATACTAATAGCTTTTGAGATTGTACTCTTGTCTACATAACCGTGAGTTATGTTGGTATGTGTTCCCACCATACTAAGTTACAAGATACATGAGATAGATTCAATACACTTTCCAGTGCAATGGTTTGCTTGCAAATCACACGTAGGAAATTGGGTGAATCTAAAAGAGTACTCTAGAGCAGAGTCCATGGATTATAGCTGAGGGTGTATTACACGTCTAAGTACTGGCCCAGGACATAACTTCCAACGGATCCAGTTGAAACTCTAATCTGAAACTCGGCGGTTCACGAACCGGTTCGTAAACAGTGACTCCAGAATTTTCTCATGGGTTCCAAAACGCTGATCTGTACACGTACATGTACGTGAACGATAGATTCAATGTATTTGGCCTTGATTTCAGACCTAGACGGTTCGCGAACCGTCTGGAGAATATTCCGCGGGATTTTCACGCGAGGTTTAACAGATAACTCCTTATCTCTTAGTTGGAATTATGCTTATCAGAATATCTTCCGTGCTCCATCTAACGAATCTCAATGAGTCAATAAGATAAAGGTATTCTCATGGTCATTGGATTTCTATCTTGAAGTGGTTAAGAGCTAATAAACCACTTGGCAGATAAATGTTAAAAGAATTCAAGTGAGATTAACCTTGGGTTTCTTTGTGTGCAAACCAAGTAATGGGCATGTTTACACGGGCATATTTACACGGGCACTTGCTAACTTGTAGCACAAGGAATCTATTGTTTTATCTCAAATCAACCTATCTTATTGAGAACTATAAATAGAGGATTAAAGAATGAAAACCACAAGCATCAAGCATACGTGAATTTCTCCGTGGAATTGATCGTAAACTCTTGCACTTCGGTGTAAGACTGTTGTGGTAGTCATCCTCTTTTAGCTAGCAGTTCCTCTGTTGGATTTACCTAACGACTATAAAGACTTTTCTTGAGAGTTGGGAAGCACATGTAGGTGATAACGTACCTCTGTGGTTGATATCTGATTCACCTGTAACCTTGGTAACCTGATTACGTTCTTGTCTATTCTATGGTCCTTCTCTTCTGCAATAAGGTCATTCAAGAACTGATACCTTACATACAAGGTTAAGGAAGCAATGTACGACTGCACACAGTGTTGTAAGACCTAGTTATCTCAAGTTGTGTAAGTTTCTCAAGTGATTCTTTTCACAGCTGAGGTAGAGACAAGTTGGGCATAGTTTACTTGGTTTTACTTGTCAGCCCCCGCTTGTAAGTAGATTTCTGTATGACCTGGAGCAATCCGAAGGAAGTCACTTTAGGTATATTAAACTGAAGAGGACAGTTCGAAACATACAATTGATGATTAAGGTTGCAAAGCCGGAATTGTTGACATAAGACTTTAACGACGGTTAAAGCAACTCCTTGGCCTGTAAAGGACGCCAGCTAGGGGAATCAAGTGCATGACGATCTGTGGGGGATCTAAAGAGTAAGGAGTGCGACAATAGCCAATTAACTTGGAGGGTTGGAGTTGGTCTCTGCTACATCCCAGACCGAAGTCTTATAGTAGGCTAGTGTTTGTAGACAGTTAGAACTGTGCGGTGTTCAATCTGGATGAGGTCCCAAGGTTTTTCTACAGGTCGTAGTTTTCTCGTTAAAAAAATCTTTGGTGTCTTGTGTGCTTTACTTTCCGCATTATATCTCTGATTATATAATTAAAGAAAACACAAGAAGTACGTTATTCATAACCGTCGAGTTGGTCCATAATCCATCCAGGGGATTTACCAAGACTTGTCTTGAGTTGGACTGATCACTTGTGATTCTAACTCCGGTTATCAGATTTGGATATTGATTTTTGAGATCGTCCATATCTTACCATAAGACTCACGAGCCTAAACGAAAAGTTGGTTGTATTTCGGTACCCCTGCTTTCAATTTTCCTTCTGAACGCTTTATCTAACTCATTGATTAACTGAATCGAGCTACATGTCAACTGCATTACCCCACGAGCTTCAGGCATCGAAGACAAAATGTCAAGAAAAAAAGGGTTCAGAGCCTTATAAAGAGGAGGAACAAGTCCTGCAAGCATTTGGTTGGTCTTCCCCACCAATCGATTCTCATCACAGGAATATTCTTCGATTAACTCAGGAGTTAACTTATCGTCGGAAGAGTGAATGGAAGTAAGCTTGAACCCAGTTGTATCATAACCTGTCGAACTCATCTTTAAAATCAAGGCATCTAAATCAGAAGAAGTCATCTGAAAAAGCAATGACCGAAAATCGAACCACCAGAATCCAACAGGAGTTAAAGATGCAGCGACAGAGCTCTCAAACCCTAAAAATTAATGTAAACAGAAACGACAAAAAACTTGTCTTTATGAATCAGGAGTGAAAATTGAGAAATGGGTATACCAAGGTGTTTTACCCTGAAAAACAATGTACTGCAAAAGATTACTTTCAAGTTCGAGAGATCAAAGTTGAACAAATCTAGCCTAAACCAAGATAATGGCCATTCCAGATTTGCTTCGGTCACAGATGAGGAGATAGGGTTGGTCTTAGGGAGGGAAGCAGAGAAAGAGTGAGATCGGGTATTTCTGGTTGAAAAAGTATTGTGTAGTTTCTGAACAACTTAGGAAAATGATGGTCGTCGGAGACAACTTGATTTTTCCTAAGATTTTACAAGGATTTCACTAGCCGTGAGATTGAATTTGATTTCGAATTCAGGTTGTGCTAAGTTGAATTGAGTTGAGTTGAGTTATCCTTGGAAAACAGATGTAGTATTAATAGTATGTTCAGAAATACACCGATCTCTTGTTAATCGTGGAGGAAAATGGTAAAGTGGGGATAGTGGAATGATGGAGTTACTCATGTGGAGATAGCTTAACTGACAGTCATGCCCACTACCCATTACGCCAGTGTCACGCCACAAGTGGCGTAGACCGCCAGACCAAAACCCTAATGTAAATCCCCCCCCATTTGTGAAACGTTTAACATCTCTGTTGAATAATGAGTATGACTCGTCGCTTGAGTCAACTTGTGTTGAATTGTTGGTTTTGCTATCACCGGACGCTGAGTCTTTAGCATTACTTATTGTAAGAAAACATTCAGGGATGTGAGATGACTTTCGTGCTGGAGAATATAGATACTGAAGAAATATCTCAAGCATTTGCTTGACTAGAGTATGTATTGACATGAGATTACCTACGTTACAATACCGTGGATGGTAAGTCAAGTAGATCATGAAAAGAGGCTTGGCCACAGATGACCAAGGAACGCCATAGGATGGCGCTGCCTATAAGTTTAGTTTGGCCAAGTGGCCAGGGCATGCCATTGCCCAGAATCGTGTTTGGCCAAGTGGCCAGGGATATCATAGGATGTCGCCGTCCTAGAATGATTGGCCTAGTAGCCAAGGGAGAAGAGTTGGCCTAGTGGCCAAGGCTACCATAGGATGGCGCCGTCCTGGAGGAGATTTGCCTAGTGGCCAACGCACGCCATAGGCTGGCGCTGCCCTGAAAGAGAATTGGCCAAGTGGCCAGGGCATGCCATAGGCTGGGGCTGCCCAAGATTAGGTTTGTCCAGGGGCGCCATAGGCTGGTGCCGTCCATATAATAGGCTTTGCCTAGTGGCAAGGGGCGCCATAGACTGGCGTCGTTCTAGGGTTAGGCTTGGCCAAGTGGCCAGAGGCGCCATAGGCTGGCGCCGTCCTAGATTTGGTTTGGCAAAGTGGCCAGTGTCGTCCTAGGTTTAGTTTGGACAAGTGGCCAGGGCATGCCATTGCCCAGAATCGTGTTTGGCCAAGTGGCCAGGGATATCATAGGATGTCGCCGTCCTAGAATGATTGGCCTAGTAGCCAAGGGAGAAGAGTTGGCCTAGTGGCCAAGGCTACCATAGGATGGCATCGTCCTGGAGGAGATTTGCCTAGTGGCCAACGCACGGCATAGGCTGGCGCTGCCCTGAAAGAGAATTGGCCAAGTGGCCAGGGCACGCCATAGGCTGGCGCTGCCCAAGATTAGGTTTGTCCAGGGGCGTCATAGGCTGGTGCCGTCCATATAATAGGCTTTGCCTAGTGGCCAGGGGCGCCATAGGCTGGCGTCGTTCTAGGGTTAGGCTTGGCCAAGTGGCCAGAGGCGCCATAGGCTGGCGCCGTCCTAGATTTGGTTTGGCCAAGTGGTCAGTGTCGTTCTAGGTTTGTTTGTCCAAGTGGCCAAGGAGTATGGCGCCGTCCGGTTAGGTTTGGCCAAGTGGACATCGTCCTTTCAAGCCATAGTCTGGCCAAGCTATGCCATAGGCTGGCATTTTCTTAAGTTGGGCTTGGCCAAGTGGCCAAGGCATGCCATAGGCTGGCGCTGCCCAGAACAGGCTTGGACAAGTGGTCAAGGCACGCCAAAGGCTGGTATTGCCTGTTTAAGCTTGGCCATAGAATGTCCGAAGCATTTTCTGTAACCAGAGTCGCCATGGATAGTCCCACTATTCTGGTTAGATCATGATTTGCAATGGCTACACCAGGTGATGACCCCTGCCATAGCCCATGCCATCAATAATGGTGTCAAAGAGGCTTATGTACCCATGATTACCTTTTCCTGACCAGAGCCGCTGCAGTAGTCCTGCTTTCCTGGTTAAAGGGTGTCTCACTATGCTTTGTTGGGTATTTGTAAAGACTCATCTTTCTACCATGGGCTTATTCTGAACCCATTACTTTTTACTAAGTCTATTAATGGCCACCATGTGAAACAACGCATTTATATTATTTTAGGATTTTATCCTCGTGCCAAAATCCACCATCAACACAAGGATTGAAGAAATAACCAAGATTTGAGGTTAAAGGGAAGAATTTTGCAGAAGGCGGAAGAAGACGGAGAAGAAGAGGAGAATTTGAAACTGGAAGAGAGAGGAATTTTAGTAGGAGAAAAGATTAAATAGGAAGGAGGGAACAACCGGCGCTTCGGGTAAGAAGGTCAAAATTAGCGGCAATCTTGGATGCATGCAGCACGTGTGTCAGGAAGACGTCATTTCAGGCAGTAACATGGCGCGTGTCAATAAGCAAAGTGGTAGGAAGGAATTTCCTTCTCCATCATCTTCGATTCCTGGATAAGGAAAGAGGAAAACTATGGGGGGCATAAACTCATCGAGATACGTGTCAAAATCCTAAGGGGGGAGCATGATAAACTTGGCTAGAGTGCGAAGTAGGGAATAAATCAAAGACCCATGATTGGAAACATTCCTCGATAGATTTGTACAATCGAAGACAAGATCATTGGGAGATCCGAATACCATCAAAGATACAGTATACCATACATGATTAATCGAAGAACAGACGACTTCCATGTCACTTCGATATGTAAACCGACTTACTCGACAAAGTTTGACACCCACGATTGCGTATTTTGTCTTATTAGTTGTATTCCATTTTGTATTTCGCACTATATATAGCGAGCCCAAATTCATTGTAAGGGTTGGATTTTTGGTAAGTCTTGAAGGCTTGGAGAGATACTAGGTTAGTATTTTCATGTAATCTCATCAGGCCATTAAGCTCATGTCCATTGTAAAATAGTCACAGAAAGAACTTTACACTTAATGTTGATAATATTAGATCTTCTTTTACACAACATGCCTTGTAGTTAGTTTCGAGTAAAAATTAGTGTGTATATCGATCCATTAATTATCCTCGGAATAGTTTGTATTATATCCATGCTTATTATTGATCTATTGGCTGTTAGGTGTGAGATCTCTTTGCAGATTTAATACCGACACAGTGACATTCTTTGAATATATGGCCTAAATATCCACACTTATGACAATGTACTGACAGTTTCTCATAATGGAATTGAGTCCATACTTGCGCTTTATTCACCGTGACATATGATCCTGGCGAAAATGGGGTTCTAATGTCCATCTTAATTAGAACCAAATGAATTGTAGTTGATAAACTGACTTCCAGTAGCTTCCCTACAGATCTAAGGATGCATCTAATGGTTGATTCCTTTGAGTAAGATAATGGAAGATTGTGTATTTGTACCAAATACGACATGATTTAGGCAGTCATCAGAATTTTCCAGAAAATGGTTCCATTCTTCAACCAGAACTATGTATCTCTCCATTACCCAATGTCCTGTTTGAAGAATCCTATTCTGATCAATCTGATGTTCCATGCTAACCATGAAAGTATCTTTGCCAATAGTTGATTCAACCCTGGTTACTTTCATTGGTGCCCATTTGGTTTTGACAAAATCTTTAAAAACAGAGAAGGAGATGTTGTAACCCACTATTTTAACAGCTAAGCAAATACCTTGTCTATCCGGCATTAGGGTTTTCATCTTTTCTGTTATGTTGGTATTTGTAGCATCCAAAGTCATCTCTTTTGCTTTTGCTTGTCTTATTGTCGCTGACTTCCTTTGTTTATAGTTTGTCCTGGTAAAAGTAGAATCCACAGCTTGTGTGCTGTGTTTTTGGTTTGTTTTGTAATGTAAAGTAGTAATTTGCTCACTACTTTGTTGTTGATGTTGTGGAGAAAATAACAATGAAGAATGTGAAAGTAGAAGGTTTGAGGTGATAGTGAGGAAAAATTAGTTGAATATGGATCGACGTGTTTGGTGTTGGAAGAAGAGTTATCTTTCTCTGTGGCACCATAAATGTGATTGTCTTGATTTTGTCGAGACAAAACTGGTAGTCGTAAAGAATCTCCAGGCGTGTGAGAGAGGTGGTTATTCAGGGTGATGGTTACTGATATTGAAGTGGTTAGTGGTGGACTTTGTCAGTTTGCATGGGGAGTTTGTCTCGGTAACTATGATTCCATTGTTAAAGAAACTAAAGGAGAAATTGAAGGAAACTAAAGCTGCATGTTTATGCATAGAAAGAACAAATTAGTTAATGCTAGAGAATTAAGCTAAAAAGAAGAAATGTGAGACCCTACCTTCCAGTGATAGCCATCTCGAACCCAACTAGTCCATCATCAGTACATGCAAATATAGATCATTATACTCGTCGTTGTTCATATGATCATACGGCATTGGATTTGGAATGTTGAACATTGGTGCAATGGTTATGAGAAGTTCAAGTCACTAGCCCTTAGAGTTCTCTATTTTCTCTCTCTTAACTTCTTCAGCTCTGCTCATTTGGAAGACACCTTTAACTTAGTCGTTCTATCACTAAGTTATCCTTGCTTACGTAGCACACAATGCTTGCTGAGTATCAAATATACCTAGGTAGATCTCATTGACGTAACTATGGGAAAATTAGTAGCAACAATTACATTGAAGTAAAAAAGGTACTTAATGCATTCATTTGATTCATAGACCGTATCTTGGAAGACTTTGTCTCAACAGATCATAGTAACATTCATGAG
>JAJJMA010122069.1:0-10103 GCA_023529015.1 Papaver nudicaule
ACAAGAACGTGATCAGGTTACCAAGGTTACAGGTTAATCCGATTTCAACCAAAGATGGTTTCAATCTCCTACCTGTGCTTCCCAACTCTCTAAGGAAGTCTTTATAGTCGTAGGGAGTTCCCAAAGGAGCTGCAACCTATAGAGGATGACTATACCACAACAAGCATTCACCGAAGTGAAAAGAGTTTACGCTATCTTCCCTAAGGACCTTCACGTATGCTTGATGCTTGCGGTATCTGTCCGTAGACACCTCTATTTATAGTACTCAATAAGATAGGTTTCTTAGGAATAAAGCAATCAATTACTTGTCCCACAAGTTAGGGAAACCCTAAACTTGATAACCAAGTAATAAGAGATTAATCTCAATTGGAATTCTTTTTAGAATTATCTGCCAAGTGTTTTGTTAGCTCTAAAACACTTCAAGATAGAATCCAACAGACCAGAGATAATCTTATCTTATTGACTCATTGAGGATCGTTAGATGGAACACAAAAGGTCTTTATGTTTTACACAAGTCCATCTAAGAGATAAAGGAGTTTTGGAATTTGACTCAGGGTGAAATTCTAGGAGAATATTCACTAAATCCGACACCAGTAAGACAGCTACCGTCAGGTTCACGTACTGGTACGTGAACAAAATAGCCATCTCGAACTCAGAGAATTTCCGAGTGTCTGGTACGCAAACCGGTTCGTGAACCGTGCGCCTGTCAGATTTCGTCAAATCTGGATTCCGCTGGAAGTACTGGGCTGAGCCAGAACTTAGACGTGAGAACGTCCTCAGCTGTGATCCATGGACTCTTTGCTCAAGAGCACTCCTTTAGATTCATCCATATCCAATTAACAGTTTGCAAGCAAACCATTGTAATGGACATATGGCACCGAATCTGTCTCATACATTCTTGACTCACAGTATTTGTGGGATCAAACACTGGTCATGACACAAGGCCATGTTACGCAAGAATACGATCTCAATCACTATTATCACTACTAAAGTAGTCGACTATTTCGAAAGAATAGATGAAGTAGAAATAGAAGAAAATCCATAAAGTCATAACTCCTACCAACCTTTTATCGATGAAGAATAATTGATGTCTTCTTTGTCTTCACAGTCTTCGTCTTCAAGGTCTCTACTACTTTGTCTATATCCCATTTCCGAAATCTAAACTCTAGTAGGCTAAATCAAGAATTGACTTTTGACACCTAAAACTGACAACTAGCTTGACATACCAACGCTAGTGGGTTTGACCGGACAATCATTTTTCATTCTGTAACTGAAAATCAGGAATACAGCCGCAAACAGGCTGGCCTTGGCCATAAGCCAAGGCCGTGGCGCCATACTCCATGGCGCCACAACAAGTAGGCCTCGGCCAAAGGCCAAGAACGTGGCGCCATAATCCATGGCGCCACAACAAGCTGGCCTTGGCCATAGACCAAGGCCGCAGCCTTCTGGGTTAAAACGCCAAACACTTATGGCCTTGGCCAACAGCCAAGGACACTCCTATACTCGTGTCCCGGAGGCACCACGCTCATGTTGGTCACGACAATTAGTCGTACAACTCTACTCTACTCAACTCAACTACGCAATATCCGCGTATCACTCACTCGAGACATCAAAACATCACACGGGGGGATAACTTTAGGGGTATTGGTCTGGCGGTTTACGGCAGTTGAAAGAAACTGATGGAGATAGTGGACAGTTACGAGAAGATGGCGCGAGTGGGCATGTTCTACACGACTCAGGCAGTTACGGAAACCAACGCATGTCCTCCACTCCTCCACTCTTCCAAGACTTCCACCTTCTCTGTCGAGAGATCAGGGTGAGTTCAAACTATAAATAGAGGCTTCCTCTATCTTCCAAGGCAGAACGTTCAGAACAGCTAGAACACAAAAACAGAAACAACCAGAGCCTCAGAGAAAACACACCTGAGAATCGAATCACGTTTCTAGCCTTGGAGATTTCCAGTCGACCTCACGACGGAGATCTTGAACTCTTACACCCAAATCACATCCTCAACCTGATCTCAAGTTTCTTCGTTGTTTCCCTCCCTAGACCAACCTCTATCCTCTCTGTGACCGAAGCAAGACGGGAACGACCATCCTTGGTTTAGGCTTGGCTTGTTCGACTTTGATCTCCGAGCACTACGAAAGTACCCAGAGACGGTACATTGTTTTTCCAGGTAAAAACAGTTGGCGACCACAGTGGGAGATCATTCTCTCGGTTCCAGAGAAACTTACTCAAAGATGGTTGAACTTAGGTTGGGATCAGATACCAAAAACCCCAACTCTTCATTGACGGTGCTGTAGCCTCCAACACAGCACCTACCAACGCACTTGTTACCCCAGGTAATCCCTCTTCAACACTTATCATCTCGGCTATACCCAACATCCCAATGACGGAGCAGCAGTTGGTGGAGCTTTGCATCAACGGAATGACTCCTGTATGCCGAGCCCTCTTGGAGAACCTCCGCTTCTAGACCTTCTCTGAACTCCGCGAAGCTGCGAAGAGGACCGTCACCACTGCATCCACTTCGCTGAAAAGAACCATCACACGAACGAGGGACGAATCGCCTATGGCCGCACACCACAAGAGCAATAACCAACCGGCCCAAGAAGCCCCTCAAGCCTACACTACCTCTCCCTTCCCCAGGTACGATGGGACCGGTCATGCGCGAGAACACGTCTCACGTTTCCTGGAATCTCTGGGGGAATACGGATACAGTCATACCTTGAGGCTTAACGAGTTCCCGAAGTCTCTTATTGGAGGGGCTTACCAATGGTACGCTCATCTCCCACCAAGAACCGCGAGCACCTGGAATGGATTGATGGACGCTTTCTTCAAAGAATTTCTTTTCGGGAAGGTAACTCTCTCTGATTTAAGTAAGATGCACCAAAAAGCTGGAGAATGCCCTGATGAATACGTAAAAAGGTTCAAAGGGCAAGCCCTCGGTTGCTGCGCCCCAGACGTAACGGAGCCGCAACTAGTGGAAATTTGCACTGGTACCATGACTCCTATCTACCGTGCTCTCTTAGTAGATCTTCAGTTCCAGACTCTCGCCGAACTCCAAGAGGCAGCAGCGAGGTCCACCTCTATAATACCCACGCTGAGGGAAAGGATTCAACTACTAAAGTATGGAGAACTCACTGAAGAAAACAATAGAGGCTCGCACAACGACAGGAAGAGAAAAGCGGGAGAATACCTCGCTGAACACCAAGCGCAAGACCCAACGACGCGAAACGCGATACCGGAAGGGGACTTGCGACAACAACAAGGAGGAATTGATCTACCAAACGACCTCACGACGACGGAGGTGGAACAACTGCTAGAATCCTTAGTCCGAGACAGACTCGTGGAACTACCCAGAGCATTGAGGCCTCCCATTGCCGAAGAAATGAAGCACTCTCATTATTTTCATTACCACAGGAGAATCAGCCACGCCACGATCCAGTGTAACAGTTTCAGGCGAATCCTCGAAGAACACGTTGTCAAGGCCAAGGCACGCTCTTACATGTCATACCCAGAGCCTCCACCCATCCATACCCTCACGGACCACAGAGAACTTGTAAACCAGAGAGTAGAGAATTTGATGCACCAACTATGCGAAATCTTGTGTTTCTCGAAGTCACAACGACGGTATATGTTTACAGCGCTCAACCACGTGGTTTCAGGAAGACGGCTGCCGTTTGGAGAGGAAGAAGACTGATGGTGTGTCAAACCAACAAAGTTAATACTCTTACTTCACTAAATATAAATTAAGCACAGTAGCAAGAATAAGTTCGTTCCACAGAGAGAGGTATGGTTTATCAGTTGTATTTGAGAACTTAAGAGTAACCAAAGGGGGGGTTTTTGTTGTGCAAATAAAATTAAAACGAAACAAGTAAATAAAAATGGAAATCAGAGAGAGAAAATACTGGTAAAGGATTTCATCTTCAATCACCAAACATGTTCATCAATCGATCAAAGTTAACATTCAATCTTTCTCATACCAAGAGCCCTAGAGTACCCCATCGAGAGTATACTCCGGTAAATTCCTTATATCATTGCATACCATAACGATGAATATGCAAATACTACTCAGAGAATAACTTAACGCAATGTGCAATCAAGTTCAACTCTCTGAGAGCTTTAGGTTCTATGAATTAGGCTAATCTATGCAATAGAAAAACTATTCAACATAGGTCAAGCTTCTACATATGATTTCTAAAAGCTATCACCACTTTCGAAATCATATTGTGCTACTTGTGACAGGATTCTTTGACTATTTCGTATCTCAAAACCCTAATCTAGCTATAGATATGTCTCAAATAAGAAAACAATCATATTGCAATACATCAATCATGCAATTATTAAACACAGTAGAACATGAACGACAAGAGATTTCATGAATAACAACAACTGTCCAGCCAGATTGATTAATATGTTTGAGACATCCAATTACATCCCTAACCAATACGAAAATTAGCTACTCATAACCATGGAGTTCATCTTGACAAATAAATTGAAAGAGATAATTGAATTAAATTGAACAAAGTTTCAAATCAAACCTAATAACCCAAGCAATTGTGGGTGTCCTTAGATGCTGCTGGTGGAGTTGTGAAGGTGGACAGTGAGGTGGTGCGAAGCTGGTGATGGACGCGAAGCGGAATGGTGATGGACTGCAGCTAAATTGTGAACTTCACGGAACTGTTGTAGCGGTGCAGGTGGCAATGGAATGGTGGTGATTGGAACTGGTGGTGGAGATAAGCTGGTGGTGATGGTAACTGTGGTGGCTGTGGGTTTGGAGAGGAGCAGAGCTCCTCTCTGTTGAGGTGATGGCAGTGGAGGCGGTTTCTGCCGTGTGCGAGAGATGTGAGATGATGATTTTTGTTAGGTTTTTAACCCCCTTTTATATCCTCAATGCTGCTGCGATCTCAATACCAGGCTAACCTAGTTTCCTAGTATACCTCAGCTTCTTAAAATAGCCCTTTAAATCCTCACCATTGGACCTCTGTCCAAAACTGAACTCACATACAAAACAAACCCGTCGTAATCTTCTTTGCTTCAGAATTCCCTGTCCGACTCCAAACACTCTTCTAACCCGTTATTACTGAACCCAGATAGCGTCTAACAAAGCCCTAAGACCCACTGAATCGATGGCTAACCTCCGGTGAAGCTGGTTCAATGGCTAGCCGCAACTGATGTTCAAACCTGTCTTTCAGGCCTTCTGACAAGCACCTGACGTGCATTTTCCTGGTTGCACGGACACAAGCTTGATGTAGATATCTCAGCACCACTATTCTCCTTCCCTGCAACACGATTAATTCAAGCACACACACTCACATTTATTCAGACAACATCAAATCATTGAAACCCTTCAATCTCAGGATTCCATCTCCCTGTTGTCTGCCTTACACTCAGTCCAACCTCAACCCACTTTCCTTCTTTCTCTCGGTAAAACTAAACCCATTCTTCAGTTGTCTTCTCTTCTTTTGAATCTCTGATGTGCAGCCATTGACCATGGTTGGTAGGTGGACAGAACTTTGGCAGCAAATCTGGTTCAGCATAATTGAACTGAAATTTGTCTTCTCGGCTAAACTGTAGCTCAGAATCATGAAGCTAACCGCAATCTCGAGCCACTGGAACCTTGATTAGACGGTGGCAAACACTTGGTGCAGAGCTGGTCTCTGTGGAACATGGTTCACCTGTGATTCTGATGCAAATTCGCCACTGAACTCAACCTGATTCCGTCTGGTGCAAATGTATATGAAGCTGGTGGCTTTTAGAGAATATATGCGTCTGCCCAGTATTTGTTAAACTGTTGAGCAGTGGCAGCCCTGAGCTCAAACGTACAGGCGCACCAGTAATTATGCACTGAATTCAAATGGCTGTCCCTGAACTGTATTTGGATGCCTGCGGTGCTTCTTTCAGCTGGTTGCCCCTTAACGCTGATTATCCCTTAACGTTGACTTGACTCCAACTAGCACTTGTCCAGGAAATGATTTTTTTGCCCTTTTCTTCCCATTTTCCTCACATGACTCCAAAGCACCTACAAAATGCAAAAGAAGCGTAAAACGCAACTAATACAACAATTATAGCAAAGAAAGCATAATCAATGAATACTTTAAAGAGGTGTTTTAGACACTTATCAAAGACCCACGCTCATCAACCCCAGACAAGTCTCCAATAAGATACGACTGGGGACTACTAGCTAGGCAAGGTTGGGGAATACTCACGACTGCATATATACGCGGTGTCGGATTCCCCAACACGTTATTGGACCCAGAAGGGAAGATCAACGTCATCTCTACAACGACACTAGAAACCTCGGGAGGCTCACCACACGATGTCACTGATTCCCTGGAGACGTTGGAAGACCCCGAAGGAAGGACAGTGATGACCCGTGGACGAATAACTCTCCAGATCGAAGTAAATGGAGTACGGACGGAGGCCGAGCTCTATGTGGTCCCACGAGATTTAGAGCACGACATGATCCTCGGCCACTCTTGGTTCCGAGACAACCAGAAGTTGCTTAACAAGACTGCAACCCCACGAGGAACACCAGTTGAACCAGAGGACCTCCACGCAACGACAGTAACCTTGTACGAGGAAAGAAGGGCCTCACCTAGCCCCAGACAGGAACCAAGGACAAGAGCCCCGCAAAAGACAGACGGAATGCTTGTCCCCAGGTATGAGTGGATCATGAACCCTACTCAATATTTCAGAAGATGGACGACCTTTTCCCCTGGCCATGAAACCCTTAATATCTTGTTTAGCCAATTAGAAATAGGGGACGAGAAAACCAACAACAGGTTTACCTACCGTCCTCGAAGATCACCGTTATACCGGAAGCTTCACCGCCTTAGAGCCCCGGTAACCAATGATGGAGGTTACGAAGTAGGAGGATTGGTGATGAAGACTAACATACAAGGAGGGGGACATCCCGAAGGACCTTACGTGGTTATTAAATCCACGCTGAATGGGTACTACAAACTCGCCTCGCTCAAAGACGGATGCAAAGATGCGATAATAATCAAGGAAAAGCGGATTGAAGCATATCCCAATTAAACCTTAGTTATAAAAAACATAAAACCATTGTACATAGTCGAGACATAGACTCGACATAGACTCGTTCTATCATTGTCTTTCGAATGAATAGTAATAAAGAATTCCCAAAACCATGAGTCAAGAAACAAAACCAAAACAATCAGAAAAGACCAAACAACACAATATCCTTAGCCTTTTCTTAAGAATCTCTCATGTTTGAAAGAACCTCCTGCTCCTTCACAAACCTAGCTTTCAGTTCAGCAACCTCCTTTTCTTTCGCTGCAAGGACATCTTCTGTAACCCCCTCAGCCCCAACCTTCGCATTTTTCCGCTTCTCGAACCTCTCCTGGAGCCAAGTCACATTGTAGGACTCAGACTCAGGAGCTGCTATGGCATCCTCCCAATCCTGCAGCATCCCTGGTTCGACCCCATACATGGAGTTTTCCCGCATCTCAGCAATCCGCTCCAACAGAACTCCGACGAACCCTTCCGCCATGGCACGGTTTGCGTCCTCCCTTGCAATATGCCCGAACTCTCTCCAGATGCGTGTGTACATGTCCTCATACTCTCGGGAAACAACGAAACCGCCTATGGCCACATGGTAGGACCTGACTCTACTCAAGAGGGGAAAAGCAACACCTCGACCCGGGTAAAGCGCATTCAGTCTAGCCTCCCTGGCCCCGATCTCAGCATCAGCAGCATCCCCGGAGTCGGAGCCCACAATCTCCTCAGTGTTGTCGTTCTCGACGAATTCCTCATCGTCGCCTTCGCCCATGGACACGCCTACGGTAACAGGAGAAGCTACGCCACTAGTCACCACCATCTCGTCGCGCATGAGCTCTCTGCTCTCCTTCGTAGACTAAAAATGGAGGAGTCAAAAAAGAGGGCGTGAGTTACCACTGGTCTAGAAATAAGGAAGAGCCAAAGACATAGAGAGCGTGAATCCCTTACCGCGACAGGACGCGACTCCTCACGAAGAAGCGATGAAGCATTGAACGTCTCAGTTACCTCTCGCTCCTTGTCACCAACAGTCGAAGACCCCACTGGCTCTGTGTCTCCTAGGTGATCCGTCTGCAAGAAAGGCAACACAAGGATGAAGACTCGACTGAACATTAACAGAGAAGAAAAGTCTTGGTAGAAGATCCACTACCGTCACATCCACGTCCTCGTACTCTGGCACGTATCCCCCGGGGACCCTCATCCGAGGTCGATCCCTCCTAGTACCTCGAACTGAAACCATATCATCCGACTGGGGACTAGGAGTAGAGCATACCTGCAGAAGAATAATGAAGGGTAAGGAGAAAGACATTTTATAACCAAGAAGGAGTTGCAGTCGGATCACCATACCTGAGCGGGAGCTACGAGAACACCCCGACTTCCCTCGTTGACGAAACCACGAAGGACTTTGAGAGTACCATTCAAAAACTCATGATACTCGAGAGTCATCCTCGCTGGTCGGTGACGAAAGATAAAGGGAGAACGACGACCGAGGTGAAGTGATACGTCGAGCGAAGACCGCAATTCAGCCACAGAAGGCACAAGGGACAACTTCGTCGGCACATCTTGATCGAAACCCATCACTCTCGCAACCCTATCAATATTGTAAGGAATTACCACCTCCTCTCCGTGAAGGTAACCAAGGATGTAACCAGGAGTGCTGTTGTTGATAAAGATAGCTTGCCCAACAGTAAGGCCATTCGACTCTCGAGGTCCTCATCGTAGCTCAACACCAGGGTCCTCCGTGAAAGTTATGGGTTGTATGATATCAGAGGAAGAGTTAGTATACCACGGGCGAAGGAAAAGTTATGGCTTCTCATCATCTAGCAAATCCCTCAACTCCGGAGAGGGGATGGGCAACTTGCTATTCCACTGCAGGATTCGAGAACACCCCTTCAATGTGTTATTCAGAGAAGCTCCCTTTCTGGGTCTATGAGGTATGAAATGCTCCCACAAGATCGCCTAGATAAACGAGGGGTTTGCGTAAGTACTGACCCTACTAACACCGGGCACCGACATATCCCGGACGAAAGCATCGAACTGAGCATACTGAGAACCGAGGAACAAGCTGCCGATAGGCAAGCTCTGACCATGAGCCAGGAGAACAGCAAGGGGAACGACATGAGGTTTCAAGGTACCACGGGGAGCATCAGCGAAAATATCCCTGGACAACCATAGTACTAGGAACGCGGTAACACAGAGAACGCTCTTGGGAGTTCCCCCATTGGGACTTGCGCCACCCACATACCAGTGGTCGGTCCACTTAATATAATTCTCGTTCGAATAAGCTTTGGGTACCTGCAATTCTTGGATTTTCTTGTTCAAAAACTCGATCATCGCGCCTTGAGAACAACTATCTGGGAGATTCCCTAACATTGGGAGATGATATAAAGCAGCCACCGACTCTAGGGAGATCGCAAACTCACCCCAACTAGTCACGAAAGTCTTTGTTGCCCTACACCAACGAAGGAGGAAAGTAACGATGGCGCCAGAATCCTTATACATTCTCAAGTTCCTGGTTTCCTTCACCGCATGGAAGACTCCTGACCGCTCCAGAATCGGCCGAACCTTCTCGTTAGTTAGCACAAAGTCGTACCAAGCACAACAAAGTGGTACGGCGAAGGACGGAACTCTGAAGTCAACAGGTACACCCTCAAGCGCCTTGGATTCCATACAAAACCTAACAGTCTCCGACGACACCACGTTCAGAGAATCGTCGAAGTCGCCTTGCCTTGGGATGAAACAGGCAGAAAAGTCTCCGCGACCAACAAAGGCGGTCGGGTTCCTAACAACAGGAGCATATGAAAAGCTGTCATCACACTTGGGAGTCCTGGCAGCAGTATCACGAACGGAATGATGGCTGGAAATTGACTTCTGGTTACCGCCGCGCTTCCTCTGTAGCATGCAAACAAATTCAAGTAAGTCATCACTACTCGTATTTTCTAAAAACATAAATACCTAGGCGCAAATACTTATTGGAATACATATACAACAACAGAAAATTCATGCATATATGCGGCGCCATATCCATGGCACCGCCAACTTGACTTCGACCAATAACAAAGTCACCAAAAAAAAAAAAAAAA
>JAJJMA010122072.1:2600-13661 GCA_023529015.1 Papaver nudicaule
TTCTTCGAACTTTAATCGGCTCATATTCAGTTTTGTATGTGCCGATTTTAGAGTACAGGAGGCTTTCAATCTCTTCGTAACTCTAGTCGGCTCATATTCAGTTTAGTATTTGCCGATTGTATATAATCGGTGCTTATCGTTGTATATATGAGACGATTTTGGTATCTAACTTCCTTCTCCAATTTTGTAGATTGTTGTACGGCTCGAAGATCAACCCGAAGCCGTGTCTAAGCTACTGCCTGATACTTCTGCCCACTATCAAACTGACTTGGTATGCAACAACATAATCTTGATTTTTCATCCTTCATTTGAAAACAATTTCTATAGTATAGTGATCTAATTGCTTTTTGGTTTTCTCCGTGAAGACATGGAACACTAAGGAGGAAGCAAAGGCTTGGTTCGTAGAGAAAGCCAAGAAGCTGAACCAAGGTCTAGTGTTTGGCAAACGTTCAAACATAAAGCGCTTGGAAATTGTTTGCGAACGAAGTGGCGCCCCAACAAGTCATTGGAGCAAGTCTAAACCATATGTGAAAAAGAGTAAGAAGTGTGAGTATAAATGTAAAACAAGGAAGTGTCATTGCCCATTCAAGATCATAGTAGGTTGGAGCTATGCAAAAGGGTATTTCCTACGTAGGGTAGAGAACGGTCATCACAACCATGATACTCCTCATTCTCTTATTGGACACTCTTCCGTTTGTGGATTGAAACCCCATGAGAAGGAAAAGGTGAGGTCGATGATTGCAAGCCGGCCAATCGATATCCTAAGGGCGATAAAGGTGGATGATCCAGGGAACTTGTCTATTTTGAGGCAAATTTACACTGAAAGAGCCGCACAAAGGAAAGGGTCATGGAATGGTAGAGAGATTATGGAACAATGTGAATGGCTAGTCGAGAAACACAACTACACAATGAGGAAGCAAGTCGTTAATGACAAAGTGCAACGTATTTTCTTGGCGCATCCGGATATGATCGAATTGGCTCGATGCTTCTATCCAATTTTGTTCATTGACTGTACTTATAAGACGAATAAGTACAATATGCCATTGATGAACATTACTTGCCACACATCGGATAAACAAACTTTCACGATAGGTTGGGGTTTTATGGATAAGGAGAACGAAGTGAGTTATGAATGGTTTTTAGAAACTTTGAAGGATCTTTACTTACCCGGTCAAGCTCCAAAGATTATAATAACGGATAAGGATAAAGCACTAATGAACGCCATAGAGGTTGTTTTCCCGGAAGCTCAACATTTTCTTTGTACATGGCACATACAAGCCAATATCAAGACGAATTGTAGGCATCATATTCAAAAGCCTAAGAAACCTAGAGGCATTCAGCGTGACATATTAGAAGAAGAGCGTGTTAGCAAACTAACGGAGGAACAAAAAGCGGAAGAGAAGAAGATAGCCGATGCCGAATATATTAAGGCTGGAATTAGATGGTTGGAGTTTCGACGTGATTGGGATAACGTGGTACATTCGATGACTATTGCACAGTATGAATGCATGTTGGCGCTCTTCATAGCTACTTGGAGTGAGGTTGCCAAAAAGGCGGTGGATTATTGTACGGAACAATTGTTGGGGCCTTACAAAGAAAAATTTGTGTATGCGTATACCTACCAGTATAGGCATTACAAGAATGAGGCAACAAGTATAGCGGAGGGATGTCATGGCCGTTTTAAAAAGCTACTTCATGGGTGTGTTAACAATGTGGTTACGGTTCAAGAAGCTATCCATGTCTACACAAATGATGATATCACTAAGATCAAGTGCCAAATGGAATACAGCAGGTACAACGGCATGAAGATTTACGAGAAAGAGAAATGTGAAGACTGGTACAAGCTTAAGTGTATTCTCTATAGGGTGTCGCATTGGGCGATAAACTATATGATGACAGATTTGGCATACTACAGGAAGTACGAGGCAAGAGGGCGTAAAAGATGTAGGGGTAAATGTTCATGTTTGACCATGACGGCCCTTGGGCTCCCTTGTCGCCACATGATTGCGGATTACCCGGGGCCAATACCACTTGAGGCCATTGATCCGTTTTGGAGGCAACTCTCTTTCACACCTAATCCAATTGCGGCTCCCGAGAATCACTCTTTTCTAGATTTGGAAATTGTGAAAGCCATGATCGAAAGCTACCCCAACAAGAACAAGGTGCAACAACAATGTTTGATACACGATTTGGAACTCGTACACCACCCCCACAAGAAACCTGCCGTCGAGGAGCCAATGGTACAAAAGTCCGTAGGGAGGCCTCCTACCAACATGGATAGAAGCAAGGAGAGGCAAGAATTGAATGATTACCTCAGAGGCCAAAAAGACGATGACTCCACAAGGTGTGACCCTTCACAACATGTATATGCGGAGGCAAGGTACAAAGAAGACGAGCCTAGTGAGTCAATGAAAAAGAGACATGCGAGGGGGCAAAATGTGAAGGCAAAGGCTCCTAAATTTCTTTCGCAAGGGACTAAACCAAGTGGGGAAGATGTACGTTCAAATGGTCCAAAGTTTTTTTCGCAAGGGAGTGTAGCTAGCACAAGCACAAGACAGAGACTCAAGCAACAAGCAAGGCAAATGGGTTCCATGAATCAAGAAAGGGGAGATTGTGAAGTGGTTACTCTAAGATCCGCACTTGGCGATCGAAAGACTCCAAGGGATGCACTTGGTAGGCCTCATAGAACTTTTTACACAATATTCACGGAGTACTTTGACCATCTACCACAAATCATCCGTCCTTTCGTATTATCCACCGACGACGTCGATGATGATGGAGATTGTGGTTTCCATGTTGCTTCGGAGCAAATAGGGCATATGGGATTGGCGGGTGAGCTAACTCAATGCCAATATTTAAGGCAGAAGATGGCGGTGAAACTAGTGCAACACAAGGAGTTCTATATTTCGATGATGTTGGAAGGAAACAAGGAAGAAAAAGAAGAACGTTTTAGGAACTTGGTTACTCGCGTACAAGGCCCGGAGAGGGGAGCACCAACTTTGCGTAGGCATTGGATGTTGATGCCCCAATGTGGGCATCTCTTGGCGGATGCTCTTATTTGCGTTGTTCATTACTTTGGTGAGGGCACAAATATGACATTCACACCAAAGGAAGCAAGGTGCGGTGGAGCACTAAGGGATAGAAGAATTGTTATAGTCAACATCAAGAAGATCCATTTTATCGGTCTAAGGTTAAAAGAAGATTGTCCATTACCTCCGCTTTGTAGGTTTTCTTATTGGCCGGGGTTCACCAACAATGATTCTGCAAAATGGTTGGAGAAATACGAGCCTAACATGAAACGATGGAATGAATTATCCGGGATTGACCCAAAGGAGCGTGTAATGGTTGACTTGGATCCATACGTGGTAGACCTGGCCTAGTATTAAGTTTGGTTTTGTGAAGGGATTGTCTTATTTTGGAGCTTTCATATGTTGTATTTTGCATTTTGAACAATGATTAATGTATGTATGAAAGTGTTTCGGTTTAACATTAGCATGTTTGAAAGTTCTGTGCTATACATTCGGCGTATATTTTACTTATACAAGGCCGATTATCAGGTATAATCCTGATAATCGGCCTTAATCGGTTTTTCCAAATAGAATCATCTGCCGATTCTAGACAAACATAAAAAAGGAAAATTCAAATGTACATAATCGGTGAATGTATACATATTTATACGCCGATTGTGAAGTTACAGGAAAAAACCAATTTGAAGTAAACTTAATCGTTCACAAAATTAATGATTATACGCCGATTGTGAAGTTACAGGAAAAAACCAATTTCAAGTAAACTTAATCGGTCACAAAAATTATATATATACGCCGATTGTAAAGTTACAAGAAAAAACCAATTTCAAGTAAACTTAATCGGTCACAAAATTTATATATATACGCCGATTTACGCAGACAGAAGATGTAAGTAGTAGAACATAACATTCATCCATAGATCAAGTCTTAAACTGAAACACATAATCCAAACAACATGTCTTAAAAAAGGAACAAGAACAACAAAAAGTCTTAAAACAAGAACAAAAACAAGTCTTTAAACCACCTAAAGTTCTAACTACTTAGACATTTCATGATCATCACCACAAGTATCTAACGACGGCGCTTTGCTGGGAAACCAGGAGGATGGTCGAGATCATCTTCAGCAGCAGCAAAGGCGGCAGCAAACCTGGCAGCAGCAGCAGCGGCCTTACGAGCTTCATCTGCAGCATCCTGTTCTTCACGCAGCTTCTGAGCCTTCTCCATTTCCTTCCAGTCAGCCTCCTCTCTGCTGAACTCCTCGATCTTCTCAAGCCTATCAGTACAATAGTCAATCAACTCGTGAATTTCCACCACAGCCAAATGCTTGACGAGACGAATGCACTCTTTGAGAAACGTCTCATGACATGGAGTACGTTTGACTTGTCGCACTCTTTCCAGATCTCGGGGTTTGATCCTCTCATCGTCCATTTCTGTAGCACCAAATCGGCATATATTTTAAACATTGTAAACCGATTATCAAAAGCAACATGCACAATCGTTGAATAACATATATAATATAAAACGACAAACTGTGTATGACTACAGAATCGGTGGACATAGTGTTTTTCATAAACCGATTGAACCCATCAAAACAGTCGGTACATATAGTAAACAACCTACACCGATAATCAAACAATCGGTGGAAATATCATATACAATAAACCGATTACACTACGTATTAAGCCACGTAACAGAGTTGATGAGGTCATCAATAATCGGTTCATATATATCACTACATCTAACGTTTATTCTTCTTAAAAAACATAATCGTTCAATATATAGGCATTTATCCACCGATTACAAAACTACGTAAATTGCATGGATTTTTACATGAAGTGCTGATGATCAATAATCGGTTCATATATATCACTGCATCTAACGTTTGTTGTTCATAAACACATAATCGTTCAATCTATAGGCAGTTATCCACCGATTACAAAACTACGTAACTTGCATGGAATTTTACATGAAGTGATGATGATCAATAATCGGTTCATATATATCACTACATCTAACGTTTGTTCATATTAGAAACATAATCGGTATATATGTGATAAAACAGAAAACGATTGTTGCTAGTGAAGATGAACAATCGTTGGATATGTTGTTTCGGATCCAACGATTCTGGTATTATCAGCCGAAAAAATTGCCGAAAAATCAGAGTTTCATGCAACCAAATCACGTATAATAAGCAACTAACACACTAAAAACGATTGAGATAAGATTACACACCTTTGACGAAGTTTCCGGCTTGATTCTCGAGTGGGCGGATTCGAAATTTTTGTTTTTGTTTTGGTTTGAGAGTGAAATGATTTTGGTTTTGGAAAGTTTTTGGGTTTAAATATTTTAGGGTTTTTGGATTAAGGTAAGTTTACTATTTCGGGTGGATTAGTTAGTATGATTAATTAGTAGTGAAGGGTAATATAGTATATTCCACCCCTGTGAAGACATCCCATAACAACTAACCCTAGATGGGTTTAAATTTCTATGGGGCCAAATACTCCACAATGGGGCCAGATTAAGACAGGTTACAAAATTAACTCGCGAACCATAGTCCACTTCTTTAAAGCCGTGACTATGAAAGCCTACTGCAGCCATTTCGCCTCGTGAGTAAAATTGGTAACCAATATCAACCCCTGTATATATGATGACAGTAAAAGAAGAGAATTTAGCTTGCGTCAAATTTTGACGGAATATATATTGAGCACTTTTTCATGGATTCAAGTAAACAAATGTATTTAAACATGAGAGATAGTGTTTACATTATCACTCCTAATCACAATTATTATTTGTTTACATTATCACTTTTCTAAATGTCTATCATCTCTCATGTTTAAATACAATTGTTTACTTAAATCCATGAAAAAGTGCTCAATCATTAGATGTTAACTTGTGCATGGGTGCACAAGTTAACAAAACCCTATTTATAAACACCCACCCAAAGATAGATTAAGGAGAATTAGCACAAACCTGGAAGGTCTCCGATTCGTTTGCTTGGAAACAAGATAGAATTTGAGGCTCTCATCTGACAGAACAAAGTCGAAAACACCAAACCTTAGCATTATCGGAAAATGAGTTAAGGTACGGTCGACATGGGTCAAGCTAAAAATCGGCATGCCAACTATGGTTTTTTGTGAGACCCAATTTAACCTTCAAAATAAACGCATCAATAACATCGAAAGCGAAATTTACCTCGGCGATTACCTTCCTACTTGGCTTATCATCATTCTCCTATAAAAAAAAAATTAGCTTAAATATTTAAGATGTACACAAAATAGAAACCATTTGAAATATACAAATACATATAAAAAGAAAATGATATATAAACAGCTGACAACAATCTAATCTGATGTTGCAGTAAGGCTTAGTCTTGTTAGACCTGGTGTTACAGGAGTGTAAACTTCTGTTCAGTTTCCGTTTTATATTTTCTGTTTTCTGTTTGTGTCGGTTGTGGGCATTTATTATGTCGGCACTATAAATACTTAGTATCTGTCTTTGTCTGAGTAAGGAAAAACAGAAACCAAAAACCTGTAATCAAAAATCAACAGAAATGAAAATCTTATTTGCTTCTATCTGAATCAGTCTTTACATGGTATCAGAGGGAGCTTCTTCATCTCTGTGAATTTGAAGCTCCACCTGTGCTAATTTTTCTTCTAATTCTTCTTCCTACTGTTATTAATGGCGAGTACTGAAAACCTAGTTCATATACCACTGAACTTTAAAGCTCCATCGAAGCTTACGGCAACAAATTACTCGATCTGGTCATCACAAGTTAAACCTCTTCTTCGAAGTTACAATCTATTCAGATTTGTAGACGGATCATATCAAGCTCCACAGAGATTAATCAAGAATCCGAATCCAGTGAGGAGATCTGCTACAGAAGAATCTACAAGCACTGTAAGTACAGATCTGGATGATTCCACTGATGAGTATGTACCTAATCCTCAATTTATTGCGTGGTTAAATCAAGATCAAGCTATTTTGTCCTGGTTGCTTGGATCTTTATCTGAGGAATGTAATGTTCAAGTTCTTGGTTGTAAATCCTCATATGATGTATGGAAAACCTTAGAAAGAGACTATAATGCTTCAACTCGTTCTCGACTGATGCAATTGAAGACTGATTTGCAAAATCTTAAGAAAGGACCTGAATCTATGCAAGTTTATTTCAATAAAGCTAGGTCGATTACTCATCAGTTAGCTCAGATCAATAGAGTAGTCTCTGATGAAGATTTGGTGTTTCATGTACTTCATGGACTTCCATCAGAGTACAATTCTTTCAAGACTTCTGTTAATACACAAGTCCTTAAGAATCTTGATAAGATCTCTAGTGTTGATCTTCTTGGATTGCTGTTATCTGAAGAATCAAGAATTAATGGTGATACAAATCCTGATCTCACTTCAGCATCAGCTAATGTCATACATCAACAACCACAGTCTGCTTATGGTTCAAACTCTGACTCTTTCAGAAATACTTTTACTCCTTACAGACCTCCATTTCACAATTTCACTGGTGGAAGAGGTTATTATCCTGAATACAATGGAGGAGGTAGACAATCTTCTCAGTTTCATAGAGGAGGATTTCGTGGAGGAAGAAATGGTGCCAGAGGTGGTTATAGAGGAGGAAGATCTGATGGTGGTGGTAGATCTCAGTATTCCAATTTTTATCCTCCAGCTACACCAAGGTATAACTACTATATTGAATGTCAAATATGTAAGAAACCAGGTCATGGAGCTGGTGAATGTAGGTTCAGATATCATCAGTCTGAATCACCACAAGCACATCATGCCTTTGCTGAGGAATATTATGAAGATAACTATGATGAGTATTGGTGTCCTGAACCAGAGGCTTATGCAGCTTACAGCAATGATTCTTCAAATGGTCCTTCTCACAGCTGGGTTCCAGACTCTGGTGCCACACATCATATTACTTCTGACCTTGCAAATTTGAATCTGCACTCGCCTTATGATGGATCTGAACAAGTCAGAGTTGGCAATGGCTCAGGTTTGTCTATTGCTCATATTGGTTCATCTACTTATAAGTCTGATTCTGCAACATTTAAAATGCCTAATGTCCTGCATGTGCCTGCAATTACTAAGAATTTGCTGTCCATTTTGCAATTCACAAGAGACAATAACTGCTATTTTGAGCTTCATCCTTATCATTTTGTGATTAAGGATATAGATACACATAAGGAATTGATTAGAGGGGGAGTCAAGAATGGTTTATATGATCTTCACTTTGATTCTGCAACATTCAAACAAGCCTTTATTGCTTCAACAAATCCTGACTGGCATTGTAGATTAGGACATCCTGCCTATAAAACACTGAAACATATACTCTCAGCAGTAGATAGTTCAATTTGTGCTCATCTTCAACCCTCTAGCTGTCATGATTGTTTGGTCTCCAAGTCCCACACATTGCCTTATTTTCCTTCTCACACTGATGTTCATGGTCCATTAGACCTTATTCATTCTGATGTATGGGTTTCTCCAGTGTGTTCAGTTAATGGATTTAAGTATTATGTGACATTTATAGATTCATACAGCAGATTCACCTGGTTATTTCCACTTGCCTATAAGTCAGAGGTATTTGCAACTTTTCTAAAATTTCAGAAGCTTGTTGAGAATTTGTTTGGTAGAAGAATCAAGTATCTTCAATCTGATTGGGGTGGTGAATTTAGGAATGTATCTACTTATCTTCACAATAATGGTATTGGTCATAGAGTATCATGTCCTCATCATCATGAACAGAATGGGAAAGCTGAGAGAAAGCATAGACACATAGTGGATACAGGACTAGCTTTGTTAAATCATGCTGCTTTACCTATGACATACTGGTCTTATGCAGTTGAGACTGCTAATTTTCTGATTAACAGGCTTCCTACCTCAACATTACAACAAAAATCTCCTTTAGAGGTCTTATTTTCTGTGTCTCCAGATTATGATTTTCTGAGAGTGTTTGGGTGTTCCTGTTATCCTTGTATGAGACCATATACTGCTCATAAGCTTGAGAATAGGTCTGTTAAGTGCATCTTTCTTGGATATAGCATGATGCATAGAGGATACAGGTGTTTAAATCCTGAAACCAACAAGATTGTGGTGTCCAGAAATGTTGTGTTTGTTGAGAGTGAGTTTCCTTATTCTAGCATATATTCATCACATGATTCTTCTCCACAAATTCCTCATTCTACACTTATTGATACTCTCTCTGAATTACCATCCAATGTTTCATCTATATCATCTATTCCACCTGAAAATCCATCACCTATAGTGACATCTTCATCTTCTGAGCAACAAATCACTACTGAACCTATTTCTTCTTCTTCTGACTCAAGAAGAATGGTTACTAGATCAATGCATGGTATAGTCAAGCCAAAGTCATATGTTGCTGCTGTTAATGATGACTCTGAACATGATGATCATAGTGATTTTTTGGCACCTACTACTTTCTCTCAAGCTATTAAAGATCCAGCATGGAGACCACCTATGGGAGAAGAAATAGATGCATTAATTGATGCTGGCACTTGGGATTTGGTTAAGCCTGATCCTTCATGGCATATTATTGATTGTAAGTGGCTGTTCAGGGTTAAGAAGAAAGCTGATGGCAAGTTTGAAAGGAATAAAGCTAGGCTAGTTGCTAAGGGTCACACTCAAATTTATGGTATAGACTTCTTGGACACATTTAGTCCAGTTGTAAAACCTACAACAATAAGGATCATGCTAACTATTGCTTTGTATAAGGGATGGCAGATTAGGCAATTAGATGTCAAAAATGCTTTTCTACATGGTACTATTACAGAGGATATCTACATGAAGCAGCCACCTGGATTTGTAGATAAAGATCACCCTGACTATGTGTGTAAACTGAAAAAGTCACTTTATGGATTAAAACAAGCACCCAGAGCTTGGTTTTCCAGACTCAGTTCTTTTCTCTCTGCTCAAGGTTTTCAGGCCTCTAAAACAGATACTTCATTATTTTTCAGAGTCACTAAAACTGAAGTTTTGTATGTTCTCATCTATGTGGATGATATCTTGATATCTGGCAGTTCAGCTAGTGCTATTGACATACTCATTCAATCATTGAGTAAAGAATTTGCCATTAAAGATTTGGGCTTATTGTCATACTTTCTAGGCATTGAAGCAATTAGGAATACTACTAGTGTTCTCTTATCTCAGAAACAGTATGTTATTAATCTTCTAAAGAGGTCTAAGATGGAGTCTGCAAAACCAGTTGCTACTCCAATGGCATGTCCTTCTGTTTCTCATATTCCTAACTTGAAGATATTTGCTGATCCTGCTTTGTATAGAAGTGTTGTTGGTGCTCTTCAATATGCAACTATCACTAGGCCTGACATCTCTTTTTCTGTAAACAAGGCCTGCCAACACATGCATTCTCCTACTGAAGAGGATTGGTCTGATGTCAAGCGCATACTCAGATATCTAGCAGGAACTTTGGATCATGGGCTGCAATTTAAAAGAGCTTCTTCATTACAACTGCAAGCATTCTGTGATGCAGATTGGGCTGGGTGTGCTACTGACAGAAGATCAACAACTGGTTTGGCTATCTTTTTAGGTCCAAACCTCATTTCATGGTGTTCCAGAAAACAGAAAAGTGTGTCAAGATCCAGCACAGAAGCTGAGTACAGGGCTGTTGCTGATACTACTTCTGAGCTGCTATGGGTTCAGTCTTTACTTTCTGAAATAGGGTTTTCTTCTTTAACTCCTCCAGTTTTATGGTGTGATAACATTGGAGCTACATATCTTACTAAGAACCCAATTTTTCATCAGCGCATGAAACACATAGAGATAGCATTTCACTTTGTCAGAGAACAAGTTGCTGACAAGAAGTTGATTGTCAGGTATATTGCTACTGTTGATCAGGTAGCAGACATTCTCACTAAGGCTCTGTCTTCTATGCGGTTCTCAATTCTAAGGTCCAAGCTCAGTGTCACATCATCATCTGCTGCGACTCTGATCTTGCGGGGGAGTGTTAGACCTGGTGTTACAGGAGTGTAAACTTCTGTTCAGTTTCCGT